>JAMPIV010022349.1:0-58799 GCA_024509875.1 Oreohelix idahoensis
CATAAGACGTAAATCTATTTAATATTTTTTGATGATCTAAGGTAGAGAACTGTATGTTAGCTCCCTGGGACAGGTTGATTGGGGGTTATCTTCCCTTTGTTTTATTCATTGTGTTGACCTGTCTTAAGTCGGGGGTTAGCTGTTCTCAGATCTGTTCTGTCTACGCATGCGCAAGTTTTTTGAGCGTGAAACGGAGAGACTTCCGTCAGTGAGTGATGAACTGGGTTCTGACCGGACTAGTATGTCCGTTGTACTTCTCTGCATTATCTGGGGCAAAGATAGTCTCCAGTGTGACTGTGATGTTAGTGATTCTCCCCAGAGTTATTCTGTTCGTCAAGAATGACGACAATTGTTATTTGTGTATTTCTCGGATTCTGTCAAAGGTAAAAGAAACTTTATTATTATGCCTAGATTGCAGAACGTTTTGTGTCAACCTGTGAGTACAGCTCACAGTCCTTTGAGATGCAGAGTCCATTATGTGTGCTCGATGTAGCCAACTAAGACTATTCGTCTAACTATATTACAGAAGCCCAGTGAAGAGAGATTATTATGGAAACCGCATGTTAGCGGTATGTTTCGGCATGGATGATTATGCCTGCCTATGAAGAATACACAGTTGTTCATATTATTATAGGGGCCCGATATTACGGCCGATATCTTTGAGCAAAAGAAGAAGTATCTGGCGTGTGAAGCCAGATGAAGTCTTGACTTTCATTAAACAAGTTCATAGACTTTGATATTAAGCAACTAGAACCGCCTTTATCGTGCGGGATATTTGTTAAAGGACTACCTGACGCGTTTAGTCAAGGGCTCTGAGCTACAGTATGAACGAACGTAAATTGTCAAGCCAGCTCTAATAGCATCTTATACATGAGCTATGCAAGATTTATGATGCTTGATGTTTATAATCATTACCACACATGAAATGTCCATGATCCTTTGTGCTATTGACTGTGTCGTCTGTCAGCGTACTGTTGCCGTAATTAATGTTGAAGAAAAGTCATCGGTATTATCCACGTCTATGACTTCTACTTGTGGTGGAGTGAGTTTGGTGTGTAGATGAATAAGAGCCTATACGACTTCGTGTCCACGATCTGCTGTTTCCTACACACACACCTTTACTCTCGACCACATCCTATTACGAGTACTACACACCTGAGAAACATGTATGCTGTTTGTGTGTGAGTGTCTGCATTACACCCTGGCAGCACCTCACGCTGGTGACCTAGATACTCTACAGCACTGAACCGTCCAGGTGATAAACGTCACGCCTACTCAACGACACTGCAACACGATATACAAAACCAGATTTAAACATCAGTAACATTCTTGCTTTAACATCTGGGCTTACAATTCGTGTTTAACAACGTGTCTCTCAGAAGAAGACAAAAATCGTAAAGGAAAAAAAAACCTCAGTTTTTTAGAATTGGCTGTTTTCACGGTCATTTTGTCATACTACCCCAAGACTTGTCTCCCTGTTTGCTTCTGTTGACTTTTGCTTTGATCGTCTCCCTTGTTACGAATTGTTAAATAATTGATGTTACTGTTAACCATTATTCTTTTTTTTTTTCAGTAACTGCACCTTCTTTCTACTTTTATTTTCTTTTATTTTCAGGAGCGTGTTACCATCATCATGTTGCTACGACTGCAGTTGGATCTCTTGCACAAAGTTTGCGCCAAAGCATTTAATATAGTCTTGCAGTAGTTGTTCATGCAGTAACGTGTTTACACAGTAAAGGTAGTACCATAGATAATAGTGTCGTAGGGGAGTAAAGTGTTAGAGACTTCAAAATACAAGGACCAACTTTTTTATGAAGTGGGGTTACCAGTCCCCTTATTCGCTACCTTTTGCTGTCCCTAACTCAAGAACATAGGGAGGCACCCATATACAGCTGGGTAGACCAGAGTGTGCGGCTATCAGGTTTCTATCCTGGATCTCGGTAACTTCGCCGCGAGTTTCATGCACAGCCGCAAAGTAATAGTCTCTTACGTCACGTTAGATGGGTCAGTGGTCCCATGTCGTTAGATGGGTCAGTGGTCCCATGTTTTTTTGGTCTTTTCACAGATTTCTAGAAGTCACAGGGCGTATTACAGGAACTAGTACAATATTACTGTATATCTTCATTATCATCATCATAACCATGATCATCATCCTCATCATCATCACCAACATCATCAAGACCATGACCATGACCATGACCATCATCAGCAGCTGCAGCAGCGCTAGCAGCACCAGCATTGTCATCATCATCACCATCGTCATCATCATCATTATCTTCATCATTATCATCATCATCGTCAATATCGTCACCACTATCATTATCAATATCATCATCAAAACCATCACCTTCATCATCATCATCATCATCACCATCGCCATCATCATCAGCAACAGCGGCACTTACTGTACCACCATCATCATCATCACCATTACCTTCATCATCACCATTATCATCATCTCCGTCACCATCATTACACTAGAGCTCCACAAGAAGTAACGGCCTCTAAAAATGTCACCTCGAGTCCTCTGGTCCTGTGCCATCTACTCAATGTCTCTCCAGGTTTTATCTCTTGTGGAACTGACGACAAGAACCAGACAAGTGTCAGTACAACAACTGACGACAAGAACCAGACAAGTGTCAGTACAACAACTGACGACAAGAACCAGACAAGTGTCAGTACAACAACTGACGACAAGAACCAGACAAGTGTCAGTACAACAACTGACGACAAGAACCAGACAAGTGTCAGTAGAACAACTGGAACCAACTGTTCCCGACAAGAACCAGACAAGTGTCAGTACAACAACTGACGACAAGAACCAGACAAGTGTCAGTACAACAACTGACGACAAGAACCAGACAAGTGTCAGTAGAACAACTGACGACAAGAACCAGACAAGTGTCAGTAGAACAACTGACGACAAGAACCAGACAAGTGTCAGTACAACAACTGACGACAAGAACCAGACAAGTGTCAGTACAACAACTGACGACAAGAACCAGACAAGTGTCAGTAGAACAACTGACGACAAGAACCAGACAAGTGTCAGTAGAACAACTGACGACAAGAAGTAAGAACCAGACAAGTGTCAGTACAACAACTGACGACAAGAACCAGACAAGTGTCAGTAGAACAACTGACGACAAGAACCAGACAAGTGTCAGTACAACAACTGACGACAAGAACCAGACAAGTGTCAGTACAACAACTGACGACAAGAACCAGACAAGTGTCAGTACAACAACTGACGACAAGAACCAGACAAGTGTCAGTACAACAACTGACGACAAGAACCAGACAAGTGTCAGTAGAACAACTGACGACAAGAACCAGACAAGTGTCAGTACAACAACTGACGACAAGAACCAGACAAGTGTCAGTACAACAACTGACGACAAGAACCAGAGTAAAACAACAGATGAGAAGAAGACATTGGCGATTGATAGGAAACACACTGAGGAAACATGTTGATAGCATTACAAGGCAGTCCTTGTTCTGGAATACCCAGGGCAAGAGAGTAAGAGAGAGAGAGAGAGAGAGAGAGAGAGATCGAAGAACACACGGAGAAGAGAACTGGTAATAGACATGAAAGGAATTATTAGATAGTCGTTGAGCTGACAGCACCGGACAGGAAGACTTAGCGTCAGTTTGTTGAAGGCCAATGCTCCTCGAGGGTGATGAATAAATAAGCTTTCTTATTTGTTTATTCTCGCTATACATCCCCAGCCTGTCTGTCTATCAGTGTCTACGGTGATTACCTGTTTTGAATGCGGCACATCATATGATTTCAGCGTTCCATGAAGCACAGGTCTTCACCAAACACACGATACGCCCTCCTTTGCCTGTGCCATTCGTTAAAGGCCTTTCCTAGTCGTTTGTATACCTCTGATGTGTGTCTCCAGTTCTCTTCTCAATGTCTTTGTTTAATCTCTCTCTATTTTTTTTACACTGTGGATTCCAGGACAAGGACTGCCATGTAATGCTATCAACTCTTTGAAATATCCAACGGCAGTGTCTTCTTTTCATTTCATGTTCAACTTATGCTTGTGTGGTTCTTTTCATTCATTCATTCATTCATTAACATATTCATGCATCCATCCATTTATTAATTCATCCATTCATGCATCCACCAATTCATTCATCCATTAATCCATTTATCCTTTCATCCATTCATCCACCCATTCATTCATTTATTCATTCATTCATCCATTCGTTCATTCATCCATTCATCCATTCATTCGGTCATCCATTCAATCATTCATACATTCAGTCATCCATTCATTCATTCATCTATCCATTCATTCATATATTTACTCATCCATCCATTCATCCATTAATTCATCCGTTCATTCATTCATCTATCCATTCATCCATCCATTCATTCATCGATTATTTCATTCATTCATACATTTATCCATTCATTCATCAGTACATTCATCCATCCATTTATCCATCCATTCATTCATCCATTCATTCATTCATCCATTTATTCATTCATTTATCCATTCATCCATCTATCCATGCATCCATACATTCATTTATCCATTCCTCCATTTATCCATTCCTCCATTTATGCATTCATCCATTCATTCATTCACCCATTCAACCAATCATTCATTCATTCAACCATTCATCCAGCCATTCATCTATTCATTCATTCATTCATCCATTCATTCATTGATTCATTCATACATTCAGTTATCCATTCATCCGTAAATTCATCCATTCATTCATTTATTCATCCAGTTATTCACCCATCCATCCATTCATTTATCCATTTATTTATCCATTCATTCATTTATCCATTCATCCATCCATTCATTTATCCATCCATCCATCCATTCATTCATTCATTCATCCATTCATTCATTCATTCATCCACTCATTCATTCATCCATTCATTTATCTATTCATCCATCCATCTTTCCACCCATTTATTCATCCATTCATTCATTTTTACATACATCCATTCATTTATCCATTCCTCCTTTCATCCATCCATCCATTCATTCATCATACATCCATCCATTCATTCATCCATTTATTTATCCATCCATCTATCCTTCCGTCCATTCATTCATCCATTCATTCATTTTTCCATACATCCATTCATCTCTCCATTCCTCTTTTCATCCATCCATCCATTCATTCATCCATTCATTCATTCATCCATTCATTCATCCAATCATTAATTCATTTATCCATTTATCCATTCATTCATTTATCCATTCAACTATTCGACTATTCGTCCATCCATTCATTAATTCATTTATCCATTAATTCATCCATCCGTTCATTCATCCATCCATCCATTCGTTCATCCATCCATCCATTCGTCCATCCATCCATTCATCCATCCATCCATTCGTCCATCCATTCATTCATCTTTCGATTCATTAACTTCAGCTCCACAAGGAGCATAGGCCTTCAACTCTTGCATACCAAGTCCTCCTGTCACGTGTCATCAGCTCAAGGTCTTTCCATGTCTTCCTCATCATTGTCATGTCTGTCTCCAGTAATTCTCAACAGGTTTCCTCGCGTGTTAGGCAGGGGCAGCTGAGAATTGACTCTATGCAGAACGTGACAATTCCTTGGGACGGACGAGAACTTGAGCACAGTATTTTAACTCTGCATATGTGGATAGTCCCCTTGGTTGGCGGGGAATGCGCAAGCTTCTTCTTCCTAGTATAGGACCAGATGTGATGATCCTTTAAATGCAAGACAAGCTGGAGAAACTGGAGCTCATGACTTCAACTCAACACGTTTCAGAATGGCAGAAAAGCCACAGGAAAAGCCTAGATCTACAGTGTAGATAATACCAAGGAGTCTTCAACTTGGTATTGGCTGCTAAAGAGCGAGAAGCTCAGCAGTCCTAGTTAAATAACAACAACTGTTTTCGATGACTGAGTTTTATTTTCTTTAGTGATGATGATGGTGATGATGGTGGTGATGATGGTGATGGTGATGGTGATGATGATGATGATGGTGATGATGGTGATAGTGATGATGATGATGATGGTGATGATGGTGATGATGATGGTGATGTTGATGATGGTGATGATGGTGATGATGATGGTGATGATTGTGATGATGATGATGGTGATGGTGATGATGGTGATGATGGTGACGGTGGTGATAATGGTGATGGTGATGATGATAGTGATGATAGTGGTGATGATGATGATGATGATGGTGATGATGATGGTGATGATGATGGTGATGATGGCGATGGGGAGGATGGTGAAGATGATGATGATAGTGATGGTGAAGGTGATGATGGTAATGATGATGATGGTGATGGTGATGATGATGATGGGGATAGTGATGATGATGATGATGATGGTGATGATGGTGATGATGATGGTGATGTTGATGATGGTGATGATGGTGATGATGATGATGGTGATGATGGTGACGGTGGTGATAATGGTGATGGTGATGATGATGGTGATGATAGTGGTGATGATGGCGATGGGGAGGATGGTGAAGATGATGATGATAGTGATGGTGAAGGTGATGATGGTGATGATGATGGTGATGGTGATGATGATGATGGTGATGGGGATGATGGTGATGATCGTGATATTGATGGTGGTGATGATGCTAATGATGGGGATGATGGTGATGTTGATGGTGATGATGGTGATGATGATGGTGATGGGGATGATGATGATAGTGATGATGATGGTGATGGTGATGATGATAGTGATGATGCTGATGGTGATGGGGATGGTCGTGATATTGATGGTGGTGATGATGCTGATGATGGTGATGATGATGATGATGATGATAGTGATGATGGTGATGATGATGGGGATGATGATAGTGATGATGGTGATGGTGATGGTGATGATGATGGTGATGATGATGGGGATGATGGAGATGATAGTGATGATGATAGTGATGATAGTGATGATGATGATGATGGTGATGACTTGTTCATATTGTTTTTGGACGCTTTTGTTGTTTACAGTAGCTAATGGTTACGGAAAGTCCGTACCCTGCCCAGCAATGGCAAGACCTTGAAAGGATAGCACATGACAAGATGGCTAGGTATGACTTTGTTGAAAGCCTATACTCCTAAGGGAGCTGAAGGTAAATGATTGTATATTTCAAAACTTCAAAGAAAAATACTAGTATCTACGACTATGTAGACACTGTGATAGCTACACTTTCATATTAAAACTTAAAAAAACAAACCATTAATTCAAATTCTCCAGGAAAGGAATGAATATTTGTTACTAAATACTAAAGACCGTCAGCAATCGATAAGGCAAGAGAAATTATATCAGTTTGAAACAAAACATCTTCTATTTCTTTGTCTTTCTGCTCCAGCTGGAGCACATATCGCCTGGTAGTTCAGGCCAAGTTGTCGCGTCCTGCACCGTTCTTCCTATTTGTGTTAAAGTAAATGTGAGGATGAAAGGATACAGTATACATGATGAGAGAGAGAGGAAGGGCAGAATGTCAGACGGGCCTGGGTGCCCAATTCTTAACCCTTTGAAAATAAAGTTCGTTCGTTCGTTAGTTCCATGTTTTCTTTATCTTTCGTATGTCCGACTTCAGTGTTTTTGATCCTTCATTTATTCCTTTTTACTGTGGGGTTTCCAAATTACGAACTCATCATCTTTGTGTTTCATCATCATCGTAGTCTTTAAGTTCCCTGCTTAGCACATGTCTTTAGTCAGGTCACGCTAAACTCTCCTGTACTGTGTCATCGGATCAAATTCTCTGTATCTTCTGTATCTTTCTTCTTATGCCCGTCTTCACTTATTTTCTCTGTGTGTTTTGTGGGCTTTTCTTTTTTTGATGGATTCGAGAACAGGCCCAGTCATGTAATGCTTATATCTGGTTTCATCAATGTCAGGTCCATCCAATACCAACGTCTTTTTTTATTTCTTGTTCCACTAGAATTTGTCTGCTCTCTCCATCAGTTACATTGGGAGTTTTCTTTTACTATTTTAGTTTTTCTTGCCTGTGCAAACCACTTATTGTTATTGTTAGTAATCATCAGAATGACATCATTTCCATACGGGGGAAACCCATAGGTGCTCAGTTTCCCTCAGCAAATGCTAAAGGCTATGAATTCAAATTGGTCCTGTGCGCGCTAATCGTATATACACCTGATGCATCCTCTTTTAAGGCCATTCCTGCTAGTCTTGCTTTTAACACTGTTTCTGAAAGTAAGTAATCTTTGGGTAGTGTTACGCACGGATCATTATTATTTTTCGTTTGTATAAACATTTTTTCATATGTATGATCATTTTTTTGACTGAAGTGTGTATTATGTTTTCTATGGTCAAAGGGACATAATCCGAGTTATCGAGACTACAATTTGTTAGGAGTTGCCTTCTCTTGTATAGAGACACGTTCGGTCTATAATTTCTTGAACGAAGCGTGACCACATCTCCTTATTTGGTAGTATCAGTCAACTATGGTAGATGTCTGAAACCTTTCTTAACGCTTCTTTTCATGACCATAAAAGGCGCGACTGTGTAAGACTTTTATCTCGAATGTTCTTCGAATCGTCTTATTGTGAACGGCAACTCAGAGATTGTCGTTCTGCGCATGTCAAACCGGGAGTTCGTTCTGTGTGTTCCGCCCAGTTGGGGCAGTTTAGAAATGGTTTAAGAAGCGAGCAGACGCAACTGCGTCTTGTGATTCTCTGAGGGAAATACAGTGTCTTAGTGAGTTAGTTAGCTAACTAGACTATTTCCCAGTATTATGCAGCCTGCCTGGAGGCATATGTTCATGGTTGATTTTCCGAAATAAGGTAATTCCTCTTGTATCGAACTTTATGCTATCGTCTAGAGGTTCGTCCTTTTGTCGCCTATTTGCTCGCCTGTGTGATGCAAAATGGAGAGGTACTTTGACTAGGATTAAGTCACCAGTATCTGTATACCTGAACTAGTTAAATATATATGGGTCGCTCTAGACCAACAAGACTGTTGTCTGTGTTCCAGGATTCGTTATATCAGAGATCACGTCCAAGTCAGATGGTTAGACTTAGGAACATTATAAAGGTCGAGCTGACCTGTAGCCCATGTATGCTATTCACGTGCAGACAGTGAACGGACTTATTGTATACAACTGATCTGCTAGCATCAGAATGGGAGCATTTATTATTGTTTATGAACATTGAAGATCTGTAGCTGACACTGTTGCAGAAGTTATAGAAATTATTATTATTTATACAGCTTCACGAACTAGCACTCGATGATTGATGAATTTCTGAATCTATTGAACTGTGATGTCTTATGACGCATATATACAACAGCTATCATTGCTGACTACAGAAATTGTTTTCAATGTGCCATATCATCTTGCTGAACTCGTTAACCATGTTGATGTCATAGTATCATGACTGTTTTGTGGCGTGCAATAAATGAAAGAAACTTATACAACGAAGTTACCCTTTCTATGACTCTACACGTCATGTTGCCTGTGTGATAACCCTGTGAACTGTTCCACTACCACATACACAGCAACATCCTAAATCAGAGAAGACACCTACATCTTACACTTTAACACCAGGTGTCGATAAGGGTGGCAAGTTACCACTTCAGCACAAATCCACCCTTATCAGGTAGCTTCCGTTTTTGTTTTAATTTTGTTTTTGTTGTTGTTGTTTTTTTTTTTGCTCCATGTTTCTCCTTGCACAAGTACTGTCCTAATATTAGCGCTAAAAATTTCTTATTCAGCTTTATGCATGAATTATTTTTTGTTTTCCGTTTCCAACTGAATTTTTGCCATCAATTCTAGGCCTGGCCCCCGTGAAGTTTACTAGAGTCTCTTAAGAGACAAAGACAGAAATGGACTACTGCCCTTCAGGCATGACGTACAAAACAATTAATATGAGGTTGTGTGCCTTGAATTTGACGTCTTTTATTGTCCATGTAATGTCCAGTCCAGTGTAAGCCTCTCTTGCCTGCCATAATCTTGATCTAATATCATTGTACTTTCCTCCTACATTGTCTATGATGTTGCTGACATGATTTTGCAGAAACCTATATTCTGTAGGCATTTTCCTCCAAATGCAAGCCGGCTATCATTTACCTCAGTGGTTTCTTAACCCGTTTACGACAACGACCCTCATTTCCCCGCTGACGAAGCTGGCGACTCGTGCAATGACTATAGGGATTCAGCCAAAGGCACGTCACTTAAAACTTCGAGTGATGGAAACGTAAGGGACGAAATCCATCGCAATGTTTCCATCGACTTATTTCTGCTTCACGACTCACAGTTTGAGAATCACTGATTTACCGCAGATATTATAATAATTGTTCTCTTTTTTCGGTGTCTATTTACAGACCCAGTTGTTGTGACATCTCATAATTTCATTTTGCCTTGCATCTGGCTTCCGCTCTGTGACAGGACAGCCACGGCGAATTCTAGATCGTAGACAGGTTTTGTTAAGAGTCCACAGAATTCCATTCCTCGTGGGTGTGTTGCTGCTTTCATAACCCGATCTACAGTTAGCAAAACGAGAAATACCGAGAGAGAGGCATTCCTGCTGTACTCCAGCCCTTATCTCTAAAGATTCTGTAAGTGGCCCTTCATGAGAAATTCATCATTTCATGTCTTCATATGTTCTCTTTATTAGGTTAATGAACTTATGGGGGCTCTGTAGTGCTTCTTGAGTTTCCCTAGCGATTCTTAGAACTAAGAAACAGCAGTAGATAGTCCAGAAATCCAATGAAGTAAAGTCTTGATTACAGTTCTAAACTTTCTTCAACTATTATTTGTAATGCGGTTATCTGGTCTGTCCAGGATCTGGTTTGTTGAAAACCTGCATCTCTTTCGCTCCATCGTTTGGTCTGAAGCCTGTTTTAATTTATCAAAGATAATCCTGTTTAATATTTTTTCTGATACTGATAGTAACATTATTCCTCTGTAATGTGTGCACTTTTATTCCACGTGTATTTTATGGTTTTTTCTTCCCGTAACGAGATTGTTTGTGTGCAACCTTCCTGTAACGAGATTGTTTGTGTGCAACCTTCCTGTAACGAGATTGTTTGTGTGCAACCTTCCTGTAACGAGATTGTTTGTGTGCAACCTTCCTGTAACGAGACTGTTTGTGTGCAACCTTCCTGTAACGAGACTGTTTGTGTGCAACCTTCCTGTAACGAGATTGTTTGTGTGCAACCTTCCTGTAACGAGATTGTTTGTGTACAACTTTCCTGTAACGAGATTGTTTGGGTGCAACCTTCCTGTAACGAGATTGTCTGTGTACAACCTTCCTGTAACGAGATTGTTTGGGTGCAACCTTCCTGTAACGAGATTGTTTGTGTACAACCTTCCTGTAACGAGATTGTTTGGGTGCAACGTTTCTGTAACGATACCAGATTCAATGGCGGCTCCGTGCTCCAAAAGGAAAGAAAAAAGTATGTAACTTCTTGGTTCTTGTTTTAGGTGTTTCCATGTTTCACATCCACACAACAGGACTAACTTGACATTTGATATGAAAATTCCAATTTATGTTTTTTTAATTTCTCCCCTTTGTCAAAGTGTGTTGCATACCTTTCTATAGCACGTTTCACTAGCTTTGCCCTCAAACAAATGTAATTATCTGATTAACCGTCTAACGTATTAATGCCATTTTTTGCATACGATGTTATATTGGGTTAGACCCAACAAATATATACTTTATATCTGTGCATCTTGTCCAGTTCCCATAAACGGATGAAATCCTTTGATCTTTGTCGGCATACTAATTATTGTGTATCGAGAAAAGAAATTTTACCACTTTATGCACAGATTCTGTGAATTGATTAGGCATAGGCGTGTCTACTATTACAATAATGTGGCCATCACGTTTGCAATTGAATACGTGTTGAAGATGATTTCTTAAATGATCTGCATGCGAAATACTCGTGACATTGTTTGTCATTGACATTTAATGCGCTACCAAACTGGACCTTCCTTGATCTAATTATTTCAATGGGTATCATCTCTTTGCGGTTCATAAATATCATAATGGAACGTTGCTCCTCTAATGTGCTTGTAAATAACGGCAAGGTCATCTTTAAAGAAATTAAACTTCATCCGAATCATAATCAGATGCCTCTGAGAAATTGAAAATCAATCTCGGCTGAATGAAGGACAAACCATCATTCTTCCAATATTCCTCTTCCTCTTGTAACACATGGTTCTCCCTTTTCTTCCAATAATCACTGGCTATATTGGAGATGGCGGCTTTTATAAGTGTTTCAACATCTTTTAATTTGAACGTTCTATTTTCTGTTGCTACATGTTCCTTAATTTTAGCCCATACTAATTCTATTGGGTTTAAGTGAGAATGGTAAGGAGGTAATCTTAAACATCTGTGACCATGTTCATGGATTGCCTTGTCTATGTGAAATATCTTTGTATGCTGTGTCTTTTTTTTACAATTTCAAGTAATTCAGGTTCATGGACATTTCGTTGAATGGAATGTTGTTTATGGTCAGCCAAATCTTTATTACATCTTTAATACTTGGTGAATTAGAAACTTTATCTTCTGGTGCCACAACGTTGTGATATGAGGCATTGTCCATTATCAAACACCACGGTCTATCCAAGGAAGGAAGTACATGATTCACAATCCAATCTTGAAATATCTTGCCATTCATCTCTGCATGGTAATCCCTATTATCTGTGGATTTTGAAACAAATATGAGTTCAGTATTAATTAGAAGCCCATGATGGCTGCTTCCTGGATGTGCAATTATTAGGCGCTGTCCTTTGCTGCTTGGTACTAGTCTTTTAGTTGTTCCATCAGATGATTGCCATTCTCGTTCATTACTGTGGTGCGCATTGATCCAAGTTTCATCTAAATACACAAAATCATAACAATCTCTTCTCATTTCTCTGACCTCGCGTAAATATTTGCTTCTCATTGCAACTATATGAGGCTTCTCACAAATAAGGTTTCTACCACCAACATATTTTCTAAAAGTGAATCCCAAACTCCTAATAGTCCTCCATAGCGTAGATTTGGAAATTTCAATGTCATTATTCTTTCTTAACCAAATTTTCAATTTCCTTAAAGTCACTGCCTCATTATTGTGAAACATATTGCAAATTTCTCTGCGGATCAATTCTCTGTCAAAATTATCCACCACTCTTGGCCTAATTTTCGTGTGTAAAACACTGGAATTAGACATTTCAGATGTCACTATCCAGCGGTGCAATGATCGTTTGCTTATCCCCAAGGCGTGAATAGTCCTCTTTTGTGGGTTTGAAATAGAATGATATAGTTTTCCTCGAGTAGCTTCATTGCAGAAATACTTTAAAATCCTATTTGTGATTTGCTGTAATGTCATAAAATGTACTCGCAGACTCATCTTTCCTTTTTAACCACACAATAATTTTTGTAGACACACCTCTGATTGACAATGTGTGCGTTGCACCGGATATAAACTGTTTTATGTTCAAGAAGTGCGATTTCACGCAATTTCACTCAAAAATCATGCCAATTGCTTGATAAACCAAAAATGTGCAAATGAGGTCGTATAATTTACGTAGACATTTCAATATGTGTGCGTGTGATGTGTGTTGGCAAAGAAACGAAAATTGAAACCAATGGCCGCATTTTAATGAAAAATTTAATTCATAGGGTCTATACCATTTCAAATTCACACACAAAATTTCACTTATATGCGTTATATATTCGCTGAGATATAGCATTTTGAAGTTGGGCAAAGCTAGTGAAACGTGCTATAACAGTAATTTCCCACTGACGTCAAAGTGTGTTGCATATATTTCCAACGGTAATTTCTAACATGACGTCAAAGTGTGTTGTATATCTTTCCCACAGTAATTTCTCCCATGACGTCAAAGTGTGTTGTATATCTTTCCAACAGTAATTTCTCCCTTGACGTCAAAGTGTGTATATATTTTTTCAACAGTAATTTCCCCCCTGACGTCAAAGTGTGTTGTATATCTCTCCAACAGTAATTTCTCCCATGACGTCAAAGTGTGTTGTATGTCTTTCCAACAGTAATTTCCCCCCTGACGTCAAAGTGTGTTGCATATATTTCCAACAGTAATTTATCCCATGACGTCAAAGTGTGTTGTATTTCTTTCCAACAGTAATTTCTCCCCTGACGTCAAAGTGTGTTGTATATCTGTCCAACAGTAACTTCTCCCCTGACATCAAAGTGTGTTGTATATCTGTCCAACAGTAATTTATCCCCTGACGTCAAAGTGTGTTGTATTTCTTTCCAACAGTAATTTCCCCCTGACGTCAAAGTGTTGCACATATTTCCAATAGTAATTTCTCCTATGACGTTAAAGTGGGTTGTATATCTGTCCAACAGTAATTTCTCCCCTGACGTCAAAGTGTGTTGTATATCTTTCCAACAGTAATTTCTCCCATGACATCAAAGTGTGTTGTACATCTTTCCAACAGTAATTTCCCCCTGACGTCAAAGTGTGTTGCACATATTTCCAATAGTAATTTCTCCTATGACGTTAAAGTGGGTTGTATATCTGTCCAACAGTAATTTCTCCCCTGACGTCAAAGTGTGTTGTATATCTTTCCAACAGTAATTTCTCCCATGACATCAAAGTGTGTTGTACATCTTTCCAACAGTAATTTATCCCTTGACGTCAAAGTGTGCTGTATATCTTTCCAACAGTAATTTCTCCCATGACGTGAAAGTGTGTTGTATATCTTTCAAACAGTAATTTCTCCCATTGTCACAGATGAAAATAGTGCAGCACTAATCATCCACTTTCCCCCCCCCCCCCACCCCCTCCATCTAGAGTATATTTTCTACTACATGAACGAAGAATTCACCAGTGCAATTAACACGTGGGCCATCTGGCAATTAAGCCCTATGTGAAACAGAGCGAAGCGCGGAGCATGGCGTAATAGATTCTTTGATCAGGGGAACACACGATATTCAGTGAGACGGACCTTGGATTGTAAAACTTTCAGGTGAAAATTGCGTAGCTGATATTCGACAAGGCGGAGATGATGAAAGTCAAGAGGTGGTAAAGTTACCTTTGATTCAAGAAATCGAACGACGAATTGGCTCGTGTCTGGCAGTAGGTGTGACTTTCACATTAAAGAACGATAGTACGGAACATATCAATATATATGTTGCGTGGCAAAACACCAGGGATGATGAGGCGTAGTAACTTGATGTCTGTAGTCTGGTTTAAGTGTGATGTAAGGATACAGATGTGTATACAAACAGTGAGCATTACGAACAAGGCAATCCACACAATGACGTCACGTTAACTCACGATGTGAAAAGTCAATCAAGCTTTAAACAGCAGTGATGGTTTTTTGGCAATATATATTGTACGCCACAATGACAAAATGCATGGACATCGTTATGTAGAAAAACATCACAGGGATAGTACAACAGTCATTGTATCATCGAAGTAGTCGATTCAACAGGCACAGCAAACAGCATAATAATAATGTACATTATGTGCCTTTTCAGGATATCGTAAACCGCTGTTCATGTAGTCAGGTAGTAAACTTCCCCTTTCCATAAGAGCTAGTAGATATCAGCTAGGAGATTAAATATGGTCTCCTCGATTTGACCTCAACAAGACAGGCATGTCTTTTGAGCGCCACATTATTGTTCTCTATGTTCCTTATACAGCAAAGGTATCAAACCTAGATCCATCAACAAAGTTCAGGAAGCAAGTAGTCCGTAGGACAGGCATCAATCGATGCGTGACAATATAAGTGGATCGTGAGCTGAGCAAACTCGTCATAATATAGACTTGATAATAAGGCAGGCTAAGCGAAAGTCAACATCACAAGATGGCGATAAAGTCACTTAGCAAAAAAGGATTCATTTACCTGTTCATCAGGAATTAATACACAAATTCACATATGCCTCCAGGCATTAGGAATAACATGGAGATATATCATCTCAAAAAAGGAACAACAATCATGAGAACTCCTTCCTGAATAATCTAAGCGAAGACTAGCACATAGCTACGTCTCGCCTTATCAGCTTCTCTGCTCAGACTAACCTGGGCGGAAATCGTTTAAACAACGCCACAAAAAGAGACATGCGCAGAACACGCGAATCGAATACAACTCAGCCAAATTTACGAAACGAAGAATGTTCTACGATGTTCGACTAAAGACCTTTTACCTTAAAAGGAAATGAATCTTGAAACATTGCGATTGCCAACTGTTTTTCAAAGAACTGGCGATCTGAGCGCTCCATAAATGGACATGACTCAAAAATCGTTCACACAACTATCGGCAACCCTAGCTATCAAGATAAGACAACTTCTTGACGATAGCTATCAAGATTAGACGACTGTAGAAATAAAAGTGACTACAATTCCATGAGTTCCTTCCCATGCATTAAAAATTAACTATAGTCAGAATGCATGGTCAGAATAAGTTGCGACAAGTTTTTAGCAGCAACATTACCGCCACCTCCCGATAAAAAAAAAATGTGCAACTTTTTTTTTTTTTTTTTTAAATATCCAAGAGTAAAACCAAAAGCGGTTTATCAACGCACGAATTATGCGGGGATAACTAATTGCACTGCCTAATATGAGGCTAAATTGACACATAAAGTGTCTGGTGAGAATATTTCTCAACAGATAAAAAATCTGATTCAAAAATATATCGGGGAGGTGCCACCAACACACACTACGCTTGCATGAAAATACAATATAAATATGCAAGTTCATATCATTATAATCAAATAGCAGTGTCATAATCTAATACCGCTTAGAATGGATGTACACATCTGATATTGAATGTTAAATATTACATTATCTAAATGTTTAATATTACCATTACACAATGAAATTAAACCTATATGACGATCCAGGACACATCTCCTGTCGTTCCAAAGAAACTGTACAATGTGGAACTCTCCATGTTTGACAACAGAAAGGTAGCTTCTCAGATCAACAAAAAATGCTGAGAAAAAACAACCAATATAATTCTATTTAATAGCCATTAAGTTTCATACTATACAATACATTATTATTAACAATTGTGACCGAGTGAACTTTCGGCCCTTATATTAACTACTCAGTCTTCTTCTTATATTAAAGATGGAACAGAAGAAGATGATAACAAAGCACAATAGTATGTGTTCACCTAAAGTGAGGACAGATGTGCTAATGTATTGCAGTAATATAGGTGTGTTATGGCTCTGTCGTATATCTAGAAATAGAACAGAAGTATTAGTTGGAATCATGTGGGCATCTAGACAGAATGTCAGCCATCACATTATCCGACCCACGGATAGCTCGTACCGTGAAGTGAAAAGGTTGAAGAGCAATAGCATATCGAGTGGATCTCGAACTCTTCAAGTTCTTAGTCTGAATAGCTGTAAGAGCTTTCTGATCAGTTTCTAGAATGAAATGTGCGCCCAGGAGGAATCTTTGTAGTTTGAGAATAGACCAAACCATAGCCAATAATTCACGGTCTAAAACCGAGTAGTTCCTCTCTGCCGCATTTAGTTTTCTAGAAATGTACATGACAGGATGCAGAGTTTCAGCATATTCCTGCATAAGTGCTGCTCCGATCCCAGTGGATGAAGCATCACTTCGAAGAACAAAAGTTCTATCAAGAGTAGGTAATCTTAGGATGGGAGGAGAAGAAAATATATTTTTAATCTGGTCTAAGGAAGATTGACATTCCTGAGACCAACGAATCAGATTAGGCGACCCTTTCTTCAACAACGTTGACAGAGGTGCCATTATCGAAGATAGATTCGGAATAAATCTTCCATAGAATTGAATTAACCCCAAGAGACTCCGGACTTGTTTCTTCGTCTTAGGTACAGAGATGTTCAATATTTTCGAAGTATTGTGGTCTTCTGTCTTCAAGAGACCATGACCAACACGATGACCCAAGAAAGAAATTTCACCAAAACCAATATAAGCTTTAGAAGGTTTTGCTGTCAGATTATACTCACGTAGAGTAGACAGTAGGTCATATAAACCCAGATAGTGATCTTCCCAAGAATCACTGAAGAGACAGATATCATCTAAGTAAGCGATGACATCTGAACGATGAGAAAGAATTCGACGCATCATGCGAACGAAAGTAGCAGGGGCGTTCATAAGACCGAAGGGCATTACATTCCATTGAAATAAACCCCTAGGTGTAGAGAAAGCAGTCAGATGTTTGGCATGATCTGCTAAAGGCACTTGCCAATAACCTTTTGACAAGTCAAGTTTAGTGAAGAATCTAGAATTAGAAAGTCTAATAAGTAGATCTTCTAGTAAAGGCATAGGTTCAGCATCGAACTTTGTGACTTGATTTAATTTGCGATAATCAACGCAAATTCGTATGTTCTTATCTTTCTTCCGAACAATAACCATGGAAGAAGAATACGGAGAAGTCGATGGTTCAATTATGTTTAATTGGATCATTTCATCCAATTCCTTTTCCACTTGTGACTGAAAGTGTATAGGGATAGGATACGGCCTAACCCTAATAGGATTATTGTCGGTAAGAATTATGTCATGTTCTATGACCTGCGTGTGACCAGGGATGTCGGTTAGAACATCCTTAAATGTCTGTAACATCGA
Organism: Oreohelix idahoensis; assembly: GCA_024509875.1. NCBI lineage: Eukaryota > Metazoa > Mollusca > Gastropoda > Stylommatophora > Oreohelicidae > Oreohelix > Oreohelix idahoensis. The sequence continues at coordinate 18,523 of JAMPIV010022349.1, forward strand.
CGAGACTTGACGATGTTCATCAACAGAAAGATTAGGAGAAATGGACACATCTTTCCAAGATTCCATAGAATGTAGTGGAACCACTGGAAGAGGGAGATCGACATCAGAAAAAAAACAGATTCCTCATCCTGTATTACTGACAGGGATGAGTAATGACCATGAGGTACAGAAGATTCGTCCGTTGCCTGGAAAATAGGCAGCAAATAGTCTGGACGCTCATGAAATTCCGTCAGCATGTTGATATGGAAAGTTTTATGCTTTCCATCTATATCAACCACATAGTCAACATCGAAAATTCGTGAGACTATTGCATATGGACCTTTCCATGCAATCAGAAGTCTATTTTCCCTACTGGGGAGTAGGACGAATGCTTTGTCACCTGGACAAAGTTGTCGTAGACATCTGTTCTTGTTAGCAAACTGCCTTGCTTTTTCTTTAGCAATTTCTGACGAAGCAGTCGCTAGTTTGCATGCCTCAATGATCTTTTGCCTAAGAGCAATGACATACTCATATGAAGATTGAGTGTCATCACTAATATCATCGGCAGTGATGAGATCGTGTAATAAAGACATAGGGCCGCGCGGACGCGCGCCGAAGACAAGTTCAAAGGGAGAAAATCCTGTGTGCTCGTTTGGGACCTCTCTATAGGCAAAGAGAGCCGCAGGTAAAACCCTGTCCCAATCTTGAGGATGGTCTTCAGTTATCTTACCAAGTAAAGTCTTGAGCGTTCTATTCAGACGCTCAACTAACCCATTAGACATAGGATGATAGATGCTACTGAGAGATCTTTTAATGTGTAAGGTAGACATTACTTGAGACATAGTATCAGATATGAGTTGAGTGCCATGGTCTGACAGTATTTCTCTGGGGAACCCCAAGCGAGAAAATATCAGCCAAAGAGCATCTGCGATATCTGTAGTAGATATGCTCTTTAGAGGGATAGCCTCTGGCCAACGTGTGCACATATCGACACATGTAAGGATAAACTGATGTCCTCTGGCCGACTTTATCTTAAAAGGGCCAATAATATCTATGGCCATTTTTTGGAATGGCCGAATAGGGATGTCAGCAGCCTGGATAGGCGCAGCATGTCGTGGTCCTCTAGATTTGACCTCCTGACATACCTGACATGATCGGCAGTATATACGAATGTCCTTGTTAACAAAGGGCCAAAAGAAAGCCGCAAGGACTCTCGACTTTGTACGGGAAAATCCCATGTGTCCAGCACATTGCGAGTCATGAGCATGCTGCAATATTTGCACTCTCATACTCTTGGGAACAAGAATTTGCGAATGTGCTGACGTAGCCGAGTCTTGTACCATACGTACAAGTACGCCCGTTTTTCATTTCTATCCAAGATTTTCTTTGTGTATCCTTATTTGGATCACCTTTCTTTGCAAGAANGAAGAATTTTTTTAGCGTAGGATCTTCTTCTTGTAATTTTATGAANGAGTCNCGANAAATAACNAAGGTACTANCTTGGCTATGAACTTCATTATTATTATCCAATGAAGTTTGTGGTGTTTGTAGAGCTTGTGCTCTTGTAACCACTGCATTGGTAGCTTGCATATTATCATCTTCCCAAGCAGCAATCTGCTGTGGGGTACATTCCCTAACTCCGTGGATACGACCAATAATAAGGTCCGCAATTGGATTAGGTAAGAGACAGGCATGCACATCTCCTGTAAAGAAAGGAGTGGCAATGTGGATTACAGCAGTAGAATATTTCTCTAGAGTGCCGCCAAATGTGACACATTTGATAACCCTTCCTGTCGCACAGGATGGATCTACAAGCGATTGTCTAACACCAATAGTGGTGCATCCGGAATCGAAAAGTAGTGAGACCGGAGTATTATTAACAAGACCCTTATGTAGGATTAGAGAACCTCTCCCGTCATGTGCAACCGAAGCAGGAAGAGCGGGGAGAGGGTGACCACAACTCAAAGTCGATATTGTAGTCGGTTCGAACAAAGTACTGCATTGGGGGCACTTGTTTGCTCTCCCAAAGTCAAAAGAAGAACAAGTGACAGCGTCAGAGTTTTTATTATCAGAAACCTGATTACAGGCTCCCTGAGATTCTTGTTGAACCGAGTTAGCCTGCTGATATCTCTTTTTTTTTGTATTGAGATCTACCGCGACTACCATTACCTCTGAAGTTATCACTGTTGTTATTGTCTCTGTAGTTATTATTGTCTCTATTATAACTGTTATCATGTTTCGAACTACAGTTTCCATGATTATTATCATGTCCACATTGATGTGAACATCTATTTGTTTGGTTTTGAGGTTTACGCGAGGAAAAGCCTCTGTTACCATATCCTCTTCTGAAATGCTTAAAATTATTAGGTTGGAAGTAACGAGGACTGTCAGCTCGTCTCCAATTCTTCGACGAAGAATCACCCTGAAATTGATTTCCATAATTTTGACCGTAACTACGGTTACTTTTCCTATCAAAATTTTGTTGGAATCTATTACTAGAGTTTTGACCATAAGGTGCTGCCGAAGCAACTGGCAGACCTTCTTTTACTTTAGAGTTACCAATGGTTACGTGAGGATGCGCAGTTATATACTGGCTACAGAAATCTTCCATTTCTTTTATTGTTTTAGGTTTACGTTCATGAAGGAAAGCAAGGAAAGACTCATTGACAGAAGACATGACTTTGTCTCTAAGTATTAAGTCCATAAGTCCTTCATAAGTTTTTTCTGTCTTAGACAGCTCCACCCAACGTAAAAAAGTAAGACGTGACGTGTCTTTGAAATGAATTCAGAGAATTGCACACCAGTTTCTGGTAACATATTTTTAAATTGCAGACGATAGCCGTCTTCGTCAAGTTGGTATTTTTTTAACAACATAGCCCTGACAACCTCATAGTTGTTCTTGTCAGGCTCATCTACCATACTTAACATACTCAAAGCATCACCTCTAAGTATTTTGGACAAATGATAAACCTGCAATGATTTATCTATGTTATGTACTTTACATGAAGTTTCAAATCTGTCCAAATAGAATGTTATATCGTCGATGGAAGCATTGAATGGTGGTAGATTAAGCTTGAAAGTGCTTGCATTAGTCTTATCTGAGACCTTATTTGCATCATTAGCATTACCCATGTTCATCACCTTTAATTTCTCAACTTCCAAAGCTAAGATTTTTTCTTCATGCTCCATTTTTGCTTTTCTCTCTTCAGACTCTCTTTCAAGTCTTTTATTTTCAGCCTCAAGTCTTTTCTCTTCAGCTTTTGCTTCTGCTTCTCTTTGTAACTTTTTTTTCTTCAGCCTCAGCTTGTTTTTCTAATCTTTTAATTTCCACCTGCATCTGCAGTTTCTTTTGTTCAGCTTCCATTGCTTTATCATATTGAGCAGTTGATAATTCTTCTAACTTATCACCAGTCTTCCCAAGCAATTTACCCTGCTCAATAAAGTGCTCAAATGTAGCCATGATGAGTAATAATATGAGTCCACAACCTGAAATAATTAATTATCTTATTTCAAATTTAATTATAACAAGTCTTAAATGAAGCACTGGTTTACTCACAACACTATATTATTATCCCAATCTCTGTGGGAAACAAGTCTTATATCAAAGAACTTGTGTATAGACCTTTTTGAAATATCATCAATCAACTCTTGATCATAGGTGCACTTCCCATTCAATAGTGCACAATACTATTCATCATTCATTAATCATAAGTGTAGTAGTAATGCATAAGCATAACCCACTATTAAATGTGAATTAACTACTATAAGTGTAACCAATGACTATGTAAACACAATCACAATGTAAACAATAACAATGTAAATTTTACACTGTAAACAATACAATGCAAACAATACAATGTAAACAATAACAAAGATTTAGCAACAATACGAAAACATTCTTAGAAATCAACAAAAAATAAAGCGAAAATTAAAGAAATATCACAAAAAATGTGATGATATCTACGAGGATATTACACAATACACATGACACCACAGTTTATAAACAAAAATGTTGTATGAAACTAAACTATAGTAAAGAGGAGGCTAACAAATACAAACAAATCAAAACAAAACTAAAGAATGTGAAGAAAATCACGAAAACAACACTGACCATATCGTCACAACTAACAAAAAATAGCAACAGAAGTCGCTTTGCAAATTCCAGTATCGGAAATTTGCACACCCTACAGAAAACGCTCACGATAGACGACCTCTATCACGTGGTATGATCTAAGGGAGACTCCGCCCAACCGAAAAAACCCGCAGACACATAAACCTATAAATATAAATATACAAATAACATATAAACATATAACATGTAAACAAAAGAATGAGATGAAACACAGAAGACTCAGTAGAAGTATAAGGGCACAGTTCACAAACAAACAGGCCACTTAACTTATTGGTATCCAAACGTCAGCCACAGCAGAAAAAAACAGATGACAATCAGCGTCCTAAGGAATGAAGATCCAACGATGATGGTACATCTGGACTGCTTCAACTGCCATGACGATGGTACTTGAGCTTCTAAACAGTACAGGTAGTGTAAATAACGGCACTTGACCTTCTTATTCAATCGTAAATTGCTTGAATCGGTACTTGGCCTTCTTATTCAATCGGCACTTGACCTTCACAAACGACAGCAACACGTTTCAACTGGCAATGTATGATTCAACGCCGGGTACTGCCATAATTCTGTATGTAGATGTCTTGAAAAATCGCTGTATGTTGATTTCTGGAACAATGCAGTTTGTTGAATTCTTGTTGAATGAAGTGGGTAAGGGACCCCGAGTATGCTGGTACCAGAACAAACCAGCTTATGGCCACCAAATATTGCGTGGCTCAAATGTTGAGTGTCTCTTTAGTGTACGCCATAATAGTTGAAGGCTATGAAGACACAGTATGCCACACAACGTTTAGGGTGTTGTAATTCATCTGCTTCCCAGAGGTACTATGATACCGGCCTTTGCAGAGTAGTGTGCCACCCTCAGACACCAGGGATGATGAGGCGTAGTAACTTGGTGTCTGTAGTCTGGTTTAAGTGTGATGTAAGGATACAGATGTGTATACAAACAGTGAGCATTACGAACAAGGCAATCCACACAATGACGTCACGTTAACTCACGATGTGAAAAGTCAATCAAGCTTTAAACAGCAGTGATGGTTTTTGGCAATATATATTGTACGCCACAATGACAAAATGCATGGACATCGTTATGTAGAAAAACATCACAGGGATAGTACAACAGTCATTGTATCATCGAAGTAGTCGATTCAACAGGCACAGCAAACAGCATAATAATAATGTACATTATGTGCCTTTTCAGGATATCGTAAACAGCTGTTCATGTAGTCAGGTAGTAAACTTCCCCTTTCCATAAGAGCTAGTAGATATCAGCTAGGAGATTAAATATGGTCTCCTCGATTTGACCTCAACAAGACAGGCATTCGAAATGAAATGCTACAGAAGGATGTTGAGAATACCCTGGACAGAAAAAAAGACCAACAGAGAAGTACTGCACTCACTAAACGTACAGGAACATTGGCTCCTAAATACCATCGCAATATGGAAGCTGAAATTTTTCGGTCATATAAAAAGACATAATAGTCTGGAAAAAACAGTGATGGAAGGCATGGTCCCTGGAAAAAGGGGAAGGGGTCGACCTAGACGACGGTGGACCCAGGACATCACAGAGAGTCTGAACTTGTCTTTGGCTGATGCAGGTCGACTTGCCCAGAATCGTGATGCGTTCAGAGCAGCTGTAATGGAGACAACGTTCTGGAAAGAATATGTCACATGATGATGATGTTCCTTATACAGCAAAGGTATCAAACCTAGATCCATCAACAAAGTTCAGGAAGCAAGTAGTCCGTAGGACAGGCATCAATCGATGCGTGACAATATAAGTGGATCGTGAGCTGAGCAAACTCGTCATAATATAGACTTGATAATAAGGCAGGCTAAGCGAAAGTCAACATCACAAGATGGCGATAAAGTCACTTAGCAAAAAAAGGATTCATTTACCTGTTCATCAGGAATAAATACACAAATTCACATATGCCTCCAGGCATTAGGAATAACATGGAGATATATCATCTCAAAAAAGGAACAACAATCATGAGAACTCCTTCCTGAATAATCTAAGCGAAGACTAGCACATAGCTACGTCTCGCCTTATCAGCTTCTCTGCTCAGACTAACCTGGGCGGAAATTGTTTAAACACCGCCACAAAAAGAGACATGCGCAGAACACGCGAATCGAATACAACTCAGCCAAATTTACGAAACGAAGAATGTTCTACGATGTTCGACTAAAGACCTTTTACCTTAAAAGGGAATGAATCTTGAAACATTGCGATTGCCAACTGTTTTCAAAGAACAGGCGATCTGAGCGCTCCATAAATGGACATGACTCAAAAATCGTTCACACAGCTATCGGCAACCCTAGCTATCAAGATAAGACAACTTCTTGACGATAGCTATCAAGATTAGACGACTGTAGAAATAAAAGTGACTACAATTCCATGAGTTCCTTCCCATGCATTAAAAATTAACTATAGTCAGAATGCATGGTCAGAATAAGTTGCGACAAGTTTTTAGCAGCAACAATATACCATGTCTCTCCGATAGCTATGATCAGTTGCCAGAAATCTATCTGAATTCACTAGCTCGTTATCTTAAAATTTCTCGTACAGAGTGAAAATAAATAGATTTTCGTGGAGTGTTTCAGTTTTCTGATTGCGGTAATTTATATACTAGCCTGGAAGTGATTTAGTGTGTTTAAAGTTTTCAATATATATTTCACTGAGATTTTCTGTGCTAATTAAATAACTTATAGCTAACTTTCCAGCCGTAAAGTAAATTTAATTACTCGCTATTTTTCCAGTAAGAGATGTTCTAAATTGACTAGTAATACATTAAATAACTGTCTACTGACGGCATATATTATTTACTTCTATCCATTTTATGTAATTTTTTTTAAATGACTAGTGTTCATATCACGCGTTAACAGAATGATAGGATAAGCTAGACACGTGTGTTTTAAATCTAATTTATAACAGTGGTGAAGAGGTCCTATTTTAACACGTGTTAGATATGATATTGATAATTTGGTTAAATGTTTATATTCTCTTTTATATAGACTGGTCAAAACATGAGTACTAGCGGCTTTTTTATGGCCATACGAACTTATAATATTATACGCATCCAAGAATATTTAATATTGATGAGCTTCTTGCTGTGACCTATGCGGTCCAATTTTCCTCATTTTCCTGAGATAAACCAGAATAGAACCATTGAATTATAATATTAACTGGGCCAGAACTATTACCAGATTTACATATATATATATATATATATATATATATATATATATATATATATATATAGATATATATATATATATATATATATATATATATATATATATACATATATATATATCTCATCAGCCAACTGTGGCAATATATTGTCGGCAACATTTGTGTAACTTAAACCTAGCCTTTCAGCCACTTGAGGCTAAACAACCTAGGAACTGTATATGTTCTATTTATTCTACATCGGCGATCACCACGCATGAACCTTACTCCAACCAACTGAGGGCATAGATAACTTATTGTATCCAGTACAAATTTAACACCGACTCTAGCGACTCCTGTGAAATTTGCAGTCAGCAACTACGGAGAGTCTGGGGCTGGATTTGGCAAACTTAAGTTTGACACTAAATATATATACTACTTATTAGTATATTTCCTTGGAATGCCTGCGACAACTACTGGGGTAAGTGTATCTGAAAGTGGCCACCGCGTATATGTGAATTGAATGAACAGAGAAAGAAACTTATGTCTTTTGTTAACATCATATACTTATATGGTTTCTTCTTTCTTTTTTTTAATCTCAATAATCTGATTAGTCACGGGATAGTTTACATTAGGAACCTATTCTTTTCCCATACTGACTATTTCATAACTTATTGTTAACCTTTGATCTTTTAGGTTAATTAACCTCTGTTGGGATCGTCCTTTCTTTTCCTTTACCAGAGGAACCTTTTTGATTAATTTTCATTTTGTCTGTAAACCATGATCTCTTGATGCATATGATTTATTATGTGATTTTCTATTTATAATAAACTTTATTAAACCTTTAGTTATTGTGTCTGTCAACCCCTATCTATTATATGTTATCCATAGTTTGTTTTCACGTTCGTGCGTATTTGTCACAAAATGTGAGTGCAGTGTAACTTGTATTTTCGTACAAGGAGAGAAAGTGCGTCTGATTTAAATATCGTCGTCCTGATAGGCTGGATTAGATAAATTATTCTATCCAGAGACTGTCCTTTTTCTTACACGATCACCCTCGTGAAAAAAAACTATATCTTACCCCTTACTTTCACATTGTCATCACTATCACCTCTGCTCAGACAGGGCTATAAACATCTATTACCTATCTGATAAATCATACACGACACCCATGACGTCAAAATGTGTTGTATATCTTTCCAACAGTAATTTCTCCCCTGACGTCAAAGTGTGCTGTATATCTTTACAACAGTGTCAATCATCTTAGGTTGGGCAACGTTTGATCCTGTAACTATCCAGTCGTCTGCTTCTTCCTTCGCTCTCCAAGAAACACATCCATCTTTTTTTACAAAGTTGGTAGTCAGTCTCAGGCGTCTCTCGTAACCAAATAGTTTCTCCCTCAACCGGATTGGAGAAGACCATACTGCCATCTTGCTCCTCATGAATCAAGTGATAACTTTCAGATTAAAAATCGGTCATTGCAGACTCAGATCCCATCTGTTCAACCAACTGAATATCGAACAGAGAGATAGGTGTCCATGTGGGGAGAAGAAACAGACATTAGAACATAAACTCAAAAACTGTCGGTTCCTTGTGAAAGCCATCGACGGTTGCTTATATTTACGAACAAATAATTTACCCCCGGCAGCTCATTAAAGCTAATGCTTACGCAATTTGTGAGTGTTTAGACAAGCACAAAAACACCTGTTTCAAATTAAAACTTCTAACGACAGGAATGGAACAGCCCTCTCTTATCTTGTCAGGTTAATGCAAATACATGGTTGGATCAACGTAGAGGAACATGTTCAATCTAGTCTTGTCGGGAAATTTTCTTTTCCAGCGATGTCCTAGATTATTTTTTTGTTTTCCTTTCCTGTGCTTCAGCTAAATTTTTCCGATAAATTCTAGGCTTGGCCCCCATGACGTTTCCTGGAGTTTCTGAAGAGACAAAGAAAGAACAGGACTACAGTACTTCAGGCTTATGTCGTACGAGGCGAGTAATGTGAGGTTGTGTGGGAAGCTGGCAACTTCATCATGTAAAACAAATTGCCTCAAAGACCACGTTGCAAGAAGATGTACCGTAAAATCTCGCGTATAATACGCACTCCGTGAATAATACGCATGCTTGATTTAGCCCAAAATTTTCTGGTAAAATGGAAATTCGTGTATAATACGCACCATAATTTTTCAAGATTTTATTTTATGAAACATTTGTTTAAAAAACTGAAAGTATAATAACAAACATAAATAGGTTCGCAACACCTAAATTTTAGGTACTTTGGACTCCCTCGTCATCACTCTCACTAGAAAGAAGCTCATCTAGTGTTGTCGAGTCAATGCCATTATTGGTGCCATTATAATAAATATCGCCATCATCTTCATCCGATGACACCTGTTCTTTCTCCCACAAAACGTCGTTCTCGCTGCGGTCAAGTTTATTCGAAATACAACATTTGAGGAAGCCTTGTTGAATTATAGTCTTAACTAATTCCTTCCAAGCAGCAAGTACACACTCTGCGACATCTGTGAGAGTCGGTTGACGCATACGGCCACCAGCAGTATATGTGTGATTACCGTCGCTTAACCATGCATTCCATTTACGACGGATAGCATCTTTCGTCGGCTTATTAACAGCGACATCTAAAGACTGCAATAGACGGGTCATGCCGCCTGGAATTATAAACAGATCAGATTTGATTTTCTTCATTTCCTTCTGGATAGAAGACATCCGATGACACCGAAACAAGTCGAGCACCAACATGGAAGATTGTTTTCGGTGACCACCTGGACGTGTTGCCCAAACACATTTTAACCAGTCAATGGTTAGTGCTTTTATATTTATTTATTTATTTTTTTTTTTTTAAATTTATTTATTTATTTTTTATTTATTTATTTATTTATTTTTCAAATTCATTATTACTATTATTTTTTTTATATTATTATTTTATTTTATTTTAAAAACACTTTAATTATGATGATTATTGCAAATGTAATATTACTTTTATAATGATAAATGCCTTAATAATGCTTAAAGTAAATGTGAGGATGAAAGGATATTAGTATACATGATGAGAGAGAGAGGAAGGGCAGAATGTCAGACGGGCCTGCGTGCCCAATTCTTAACCCTTTGAAAATAAAGTTCGTTCGTTCGTTCGTTCGTTCATCCATCCATCCTTTAGCATGAACACGGATGTGTACACCTTTCGGAAATGGTACTCCTTATGGTAGAATCTTTCTCTTAAAAATTATGAAAGGCGGAAACTTTCCTCCATCTGCAGTACACGCTAACATAACGGTGAAGTGAGACTTCTCGTGTCCAGTTGTACGTATAGACACAGTTTTTATGCCTTTCGTGTCTACGGTCCTGTCGTTGGGCATATCGAAAGTCAGAGGCGTTTGATCGGCGTTTCCAATCTTTGCAAGGTCATAGATATGTTCTTTTCTCAATTTGATTACGAACTTTTGGAACTCCAGAATCTTTTTTTCGTGGTCGTCTGGAAGATGCTGCGCGATAGTAGTTCTTCGACGAACTGAAAGATCATGTCGCTTCATAAAACGAACTGCTTTAAATGCTGTTGTGCATGTACGAAATTTTTTAAGTTCCGGAGCTTTAAGTCGGATTTCAATGCATGAAACACTGATGCCTTGTTGCCTTCTATCCACTACCCACTCCAATAATGTTTTTTCTAGGTCTGGAAGATCTGATGGTGACCCACGATTCGCCTTTTTCTTACTAGGCAACACTTGCAGCGCCTCTTTGTTATTTCGCCAGAATCGAATGTTGCACTCGTTAATGGAAAAATGTCGACTTGCTGCCTGATTGCCGTTAGATTCTCCATATTTTACCACTAAGAGCTTTTCTGCTGCAGTACAACATTTTCTCGAATTCATTTTTAGGGCTCAAAATAATAAAATGACAAACTTCACAACCAAGTTTAATATCAAAACAGATTGAAGACCAAGAGTGCGAAATGCGTTTTGCAACAATGTCTGAAACATAAGAAAACACATGGCACATTCAATTTCGCGCCATTTTCACTGTCAAATTGTGACAAAAATTTGACATACTTTCCAATGTAGGTTACTTTCGATATCGAAAATGACGTATTTTTTAGTACTCGCATATAATACGTACCCGAGTTTTAGCGGGCAAAAATGAGTAAAAATTGTGCGTATTAAACGCGAGATTTGATGGTAAATGTTTGGTGCAGGATTCTAGCAGGAAATGTTACAGTGGTTGTTCCATGATCTGTACAGAGCGCAAAGGAATATAATAATGACGTTGACTTTGGGTCGGAATGTGTTTTCCTGTCTGTACTTGACCTACTAGCGTCCCGTTGGTTACGCGGTTAGAGTGCTTTCCTGTCTGTACTTGACCTACTAGCGTCCCGTTGGTTACGCGGTTAGAGTGTTTTCCTGTCTGTACTTGACCTATAGCGTCCCATTGGTTACGCGGTTAGAGTGCTTTTCCTGTCTGTACATTGACCTACTAGCGTCCCGTTGGTTACGCGGGTAGAGTGCTTTCCTGTCTGTACTTGACCTACTAGCGTCCCGTTGGTTACGCGGTTAGAGTGCTTTCCTGTCTGTACTTGACCTACTAGCGTCCCGTTGGTTATGCGGTTAGAGTGCTTTCCTGTCTGTACTTGACCTACTAGCGTCCCGTTGGTTACGCGGTTAGAGTGCTTTCCTGTCTGTACTTGACCTACTAGCGTCCCGTTGGTTACGCGGTTAGAGTGCTTTCCTGTCTGTACTTGACCTACTAGCGTCCCGTTGGTTACGCGGTTAGAGTGCTTTCCTGTCTGTACTTGACCTACTAGCGTCCCGTTGGTTACGCGGTTAGAGTGCTTTCCTGTCTGTACTTGACCTACTAGCGTCCCGTTGGTTACGCGGTTAGAGTGTTTTCCTGTCTGTACTTGACCTACTAGCGTCCCGTTGGTTACGCGGTTAGAGTGTTTTCCTGTCTGTACTTGACCTACTAGCGTCCCGTTGGTTACGCGGTTAGAGTGTTTTCCTGTCTGTACTTGACCTACTAGCGTCCCGTTGGTTACGCGGTTATTTGTTTTCCTGTCTGTACTTGACCTACTAGCGTCCCGTTGGTTACGCGGTTAGAGTGCTTTCCTCTTGCGGCACAATTAACGGGTTCCAGAATCAAAATATGGTATCTACGTGCTCCAGTCTACCCAGCTGTAAATGGGCACCTGACTTCTCTTGATTTAGGGAAGGCAAACGCAGCGAAGAAGGGAACTGGTCACCCCACTTCATAAAGCTGGACCTAGTATGGTATCATGTAACGATGTGTGACCGTCTAGACGGCCACAACGCGGGATTCACGGACTAAATCCATTTTTATTATTTTCTCGTGTCTCTTACTTAGCTCTCGCTTTCTTTTCTTTACCTGACGAAGACCTTTTGGTCTTAACGTTGGCAATTTTCATTGTCTTTAATCCAGTGAGAAGAATTTACTTTTTTCTGGGTTTTTTTTTTTTTAATTTACCCACCCTTCGTCACGTCTTACTGAAGTCCTCCTAAACTTCCTATACCGACATAGTGTGACGGGGTCTCTAACACTTCACTCCCCTCCGTCAGTTTCTGCTATAAGACTTCCTTAAGCTACATTTGTCGGCGTCTGTGGCCTAATGGATATGAACGCAGTTTCATAATCCAGATATACCAGGTTCGAAACCTGCTGCAGGCGGTTTGGAAGCAAATCGCTTTGTGTGGATTTTTAACAATGGTATAAGCGCCGTACCGTTCAGAAAGCAATGGCAAACTACTGAATGAAAAAATTGCCTAGAAAAATCACAAACAGCCAATAAAAGCTGGGGTTGATTGCCACGTCCTGTAAAGGATAAGCAACTAACTTTTAAGCTACATTTATTTTGTTGTTTCTGGGTGAATATAATTAGTTTTCTTACCTGTGCGTCGGCAAAATTTCTTATCCTTTGTACACTTGAGTTAATTTTGATTTTATCTTTGTGAGAGCTAAATCTGTTTCACGTTTAATATGAGAGCTAAATTTAGAAGTAATCATTGGAGGAGATACGGCGATACAATTATATTCATTTCCAATAACATCTTCTGATGCAATCATATCTTCTAAAGTGCAGAAAAAATAATAATCTTCAACTCAAATATCAAAGCAGTAAAACTGTATGGTGTACCCAGCTGTAAATGGGTACCCTTTTCTGCTCGTGAGTTAGGAAGGCAAAGGCAGCGGGGAAGAGAAATAGTTACCCTGCCGGATGAAGCCGGACCAAGTGTTGTGCAGTCTCTAACACTTCATTCCCTACGGCAGTTTGTGCTATGGGACTACCTTTACCTTTGAATACTACATGACTCTACAGCAGCGTCCGACTGGCAGAGTGGTTAGAGCGCTGGTCTCTCGCTGCATAGGTGCTGGGTTCGAATCACGGTACCGACATGCTCCAGTCTACCCAGCTGTAAATGGGTGCCTGCCCACAGTTAGGGAAGGGAAAAGGCAGCGAGGAAGGGAACTGATCACCCCCACCCCTCAATGCTGGACCTAGTATGGTGAAGTCTCTAACACTTCACTCCCCTACGGCAGTATCTGCTATGGGACTACCTTGACCTTGTATGGCTGTCAAACATGGACAGCAACAAAAGAAAGGACAACCAAGAAATTTCAGACTGTTCAGTTTCCCCAGGTACATGCGTATTTGGGTGATTGGGTAGCACAGTAGGACAGGTAAGACAGGTATGATGTGGATTTAAAATGACACGCGTGGAAAGGATGGCAAGAGCCAGACAAACGCCAATGGGACAGGAGACGAGAGAACAGGCTAACGTTTGATATAAGACACGATGAGGAAACTAGTGATAGCACTACAAGGCTAGTTCTTATTTTGTAACCCACAGGTTGAGAGAGATAGAGGGGGACAGAAAGACACAAGGAGAAGAGAAATGAAGGCAAAAATGACAGGGATAAGGACGACACGGAAAGATCATGAGCTGAAAGCGCATGACAGGAAGACTAGGCAGGTGTTTGTTGAAGGCCTATGCTCCTTTGGGAACAGAGAATTAATAATGATGATAAATGTAGACGGTCCCATGTAGTTCACATCTGTCTCTAAGGAAACAAGGAAATAGTATGATTACTGCTGGCTCGGGCATGTCGTAATAGGCGACTGATATACGGTTGTGCGTCTGACTGGCAATCTCATCATGTAACACACAGAAACTATCGCTGCAAGAACACATCATTGTCTTGGTGCAAGCTTCCTGTTATGGAGCCAGTTGTAGTGGTGGCTTTATGCATCATATAGAGCTAAACGGTCATGTGATCCCATGGGCCGCCATTTTAAAATGTGCTGTGTCTATTGGTGGGGTTTAACTCTTTGTGTCCCGTAAATAATAAATTTAAACGGGTATGTTGCCGGGTGCTTGTAAGAAATAAAGAAGCAGAAAATTAGACAACTGAAAAGTAAAAAAGAATTGATAGATTTACGGGGAGATCGAACACAGGACTGTTCTAACGGCGCCATCGCCTCCCTACGGGTAAGGTAAATAGGAAACCTAACGCTTCGAGACGAAGGAAACAGGAACGAACGACATTTTCATTTCAATAGGGTCATGAAATAGGCATTATTGCCTTTTGACATTTCTACCTTGCAATAACACAATTCTCTAAGTGTTTTCAAGTTAAAATATTCTTAACTTTAATGATATGTAATCAATATTACCATTGCATTTGTCGTGAAATATTCTAATCCACATATATAAATTATCAGGTAAATATAAAGCCTAACAAATAAATTCTAATAAAGAAAAGAGCAATGGTAAAATAACAGTGCTGTCACAGAGAAAGTACTCGAAATCCCCTTTGTTTTATGCTTCGTCTGCAAATTGTAACGTTTCCACGTTAAATATAAGCCACTGCATAAATACAAGCGTTTCCACAACACATTAAAACGGGTATTGCATTTCTAAAAAAAACATTGAGAGGCACACTGCGTAATGACCTAAATTAATCCTAACATTAATTATACTACGTTACCAAAACGAACGAACAGATGGACTCAAATAGAAAGAGAGAGGGGCGAATGAAAATCATGAACGCATGCAACACTAAACTCGCGTCGCGCGATACACAATTACTACTATCACGCGTGTAAGGCCACATGCACTAACTTTTTTTCAGACGGACAGTGATAAAATTCACTACCCTTCCCAGAGTTAGGTTTTTAAATCCTGAAAAACTCTTATTAGGAAAGATGACAATAGATGGGTTTACGTTTGAAAACATTACAGTACCCAGACAGCACATCTTCGAAACAGGAGGTAGAAGAAATTGCATATTTTGAACGCAGCCACTTAGCTCTTTTAAATTTGTATATTTGGGTTCCTTAGGGCTTGCTGACAAAGAATATGTAAAACGTTACGCAAATAGTCTAGGAATTAACAAGTTATAGCCAAAATAAAATGATGGTGCTGTCAGACAACACCCAAAATCAGAATCGCTCAGTGGTTTTTTTTTTAAACCACCATTGTACGGGAAATGGGCCACAAGTTACATTTGAACTGATTGGCTGGAATGATATGTAAGGCTAAACACGATTAGTCGGACTATAAATGCTATCCTTGGTTGTTAGGGGAGACGTAGGAAGGTAAAATTTTTTCAAACACTTGTCGAAACGTGGCTCCATTGGCCAGACTCGCTGATATAATCACTTAGGAGCGTTAGTTCGAGACCACTAGTTCAAATAAGCTTGATAAAGCAACAGTGCGTTGAAGCCAGCTCATATTTTTGCTAAATAAAAGCCTGGAACATAAGCAGATGGGAATTTGTGCCAGTATTTGTGCCAGAATTCATTGCTAGTCAACGTATCTGTGTTTATTTCCATGAATTGTGGTAAGCTTGAAACATTCAGTATCTTTTAATGAAAATTGAATGTGAATTGTTAATTTATGCCTGTATATATGTGTAGTTCAGTAGCAAACATGATGTAAAGCCTATAATGCTCCAGCCTGAACAGAAGGTGTCGGAGGAAAGTAAAACGGCATGGAATGGCCAAACAGTACACTGACACCTAGATGATTGACTAGAAAGAAATAATGCTGGAAGTGCAGAGGCGTAGTAACCATTAAGGAGGTTAATACTGGTATAAAGTATTTCAGATGAAGCTGACAGTTGGCCTAACGCTCTGAACTCAATGTTTGTGATGTATTGTGCTCAGTGTAGAACTAGAGTATCAATTAGTTATGAAGTAGAAGGTACATCCTTCTTGTTTTCAGGGACTGTGGTCTTGACGTTATTGAGCAGCACCTGGTCAGAGCTTTGCTGAATCCAGAGTCGGACAGCATACTCCTTGGTCCATTTAGCTATCAGTGAGGTGTCTCCAGAGCCCAGGGGAGAAATCGAGCAGAGGAGTCTTTTCCTGCCGCCATCACGCAAGATAAGCTGATGTGGCCAGCTGAGCTCAACATTATGTACCCCCATCTTAAAATAACATTGTAACATAAACTTAAGAGGGGAAGTAAATTGTTTTAATATCAGGAACTGAGAACATCTCCAATACTAGTTCCAATAAAGACAAACTATTGAAGTCATGATGACAAATACCAACAGAGCTTGAACAAAACAAAACCAGTATTACCTCATATTACTACTACACAACTGACACACATAGGATACTTTTAATAATATATGTCACTACAATATTCATATTGATAAATTCTGTACATATAACTTGTAATTAAAATTGATTGTGATTCCTGGTTCCCTTTGTATTTGAATCAGGACACATATACATTCATGACAGCAATGAATACATATTGTTATTTGAAAAGTTATCAGTGACTCCTTTAAGATATCCTTGTAGAGTGTTTTATGTATGTGAGTGTCACAGTGTTGTCAAGTGTAGTGGAATAAATTAAATTGTTTATCTGTCTGTTGTTGTTTTGACTTACACTTCATCATACACATACCCTAGACATATAACGTAGTCATCACACTATTCCAGAATAATTCTGACTGAGGTATACATATGTGGCAGCAAGTAAGGTTATATATAATACACTACTCTTATTAGATATATATACCTTCACAGCTGATCTCAGTCAGTACACTAAGTCCCCTATAAATATTTATAACATCCCACTTCACCACATATATTGGGGTCTCGCTCTTGGGATTTTGAATCTTTACCTATTAAAAATATTGGGGGTAATTCACTTCAGGGAATATAAGAATTAAAAGGTATCCTTGGGTGGAATTAAATAAGGTTGAGCTCACGGTGCCTGTGTTGTCCATTAGATATATATTTAGAGATTGAATTGTTGGTTAGACATTGTATAAATTTACCTGATAGACAATGGCGGACCTGGCCAAATTTCGATCTGCTGCTGTTCAGACTGCAAAAGAGTTAGGATTAGATGGGCAAGTTATGGTTGCCTATGTCACTACGGAATGTGACAAATTTATTGAACGCGAAGAAAGAAGGTTTGAAGCCGAAAGAAAGTTAGAGGCTGAAAGGGAAATTAAGCAGTTACAATTGGAGGCTGAGGCTAAGAAATTGGACTAAGAGGTTGCAGATTGAGGCTGCAGAAGAGAAGAAAAGAAATTAGCTGCAGAAAGAGAAGAAAAGAGATTAGCTGCAGAGAGGGAAGCTGCAGAAAGGGACGACAAGCGATCAGCTGCAGAAAGGGAAGCAGAAGATAAAAGACTACAAAGGGAACATGAGTTACGACTAAGGGAGTTTGAGTTTCAAGGCCATGCTCCTGAAAATGGTACCAGTCCCTATACCTCTGATGCCACTGCTAGCCAGGGAGCCTCAACCTCAGCTATGAATTTTCATTTAGATCATTTTGTTGAGAAAGACGATGATATAGAGAGCTACCTAAATAGGTATGAACTATTAGCTACCACGTATGGGTTAGAGAGAGAGAAAGGTGGAGCTTAAAGTTATCTCAAGGACTTCGTGGGGCAGCTTATGAAGTTTTTTGCAAAAATGAGC
This sequence comes from Oreohelix idahoensis, assembly GCA_024509875.1. Lineage (NCBI taxonomy): Eukaryota > Metazoa > Mollusca > Gastropoda > Stylommatophora > Oreohelicidae > Oreohelix > Oreohelix idahoensis. Next base: position 36,773 of record JAMPIV010022349.1, read on the forward strand.
AGAGGTGATCAGGAAAATTATGACATGCTAAAGCAGGCTCTTTTGTTAAGATATGAAAAGAATGCAGAATTTTATAGGAAAAAATTTAGGAATGCTAAACTACTGTCAGGTGAAACCTATCACCAGTTCTCTGCACGAATAGAGACATACTTGGAGAAATGGACTTCTCTGGGGAAAACCCAAGATCTTAAGGAAATGGTCCTTATAGAGCAATTAAGAGAGTCCATGGCTCCAGACCTGAGAAAGTTTCTCATGGAACAAGGTGCAGAGAGGCTGGGTGAGTTGCTAAATGTTGCTGAAAGGTATCAAGCAGCTCAAGCAGAGGTAACAGGTAATAAAAAGAAACAAGTGGATAACTTTAGGGCACCACAGAACTTTAATAAATTTGATCCTAGGGATCAAAACAAAGGTAAGCACCAGTTTGATAGGCCACGGTATGAAAATAAAAATAAATTCCCACAATTCGATGAAAGGAAATATGATGAAAGAAAATCTTTCAACCAAGGAAAAAGGTGGTGTAAAGAATTGTCAGATGGACAATCATGACACTGACCGTTGCAGAAGGAAACCTGTGTATATGGCAACCCTTCAGGTCAGGTCGACCTCAAGACAGGAGGAGGATATTATGTTAGATACCACTCCAGAAGAGATGAGGAAGGCACAGGCTGGGGATAAAACACTCAAGCCTTGTTTCAGAAAATTGTCAACTTGTCATACAACTCCAGGCAAGGGAGATTTTTACATGAAAAACAAGTTGATGTATAGGAAGACTGGAGCTAGATCCAAAGGTCAGGGACAGCTGGTACTTCCTAAAAGATATAGGGCAGACTTAATAAGGAGCCTACATGTGAAACCAGATGGGGACCATGAGAAAATAGGTACCATCATTCAAAAGGTGGCTCACAATTATTATTGGCCCAAAGCAAGATGGGACATTGAGAATTTTGTAGAAAGGTGTAGCATAGCACATGAGGGAACACCCACAAGTGGGAACATTGATCAGGACCTGGACACGCCACGGGGCAAAATTAGGCCTGATAATAAAAAAAAAATAGATTTGATAAAGTGGACCAAATGGAATGGGAAGCCCCTTTTCACGGACAAGCTTCACTTAACTGTTTTACAATGGCCACTATGCGGAGAGTGCAAAAAGATGTCTTACCCCAGGATAAGCCGACAAGCCCTCAATCGGACTTAAACAAACTGGAGGAAGAGGATGTAGAGAGGAAATCTCTCATCAAGAATTTTAAGTGGGGAGAAAGCCCCAAAAAAAAAATTGGTAGCGGTCGTTTTGTGAATGATAATTCTGGGAGGAAAAATCATCACTATAGAGCTTCGAGTGGAAGAGACCATACCGGTGCATGGACAAATAGGTCCACAAAATTAAAGGTCCATATGTAGCTTTGTTAAGAACGTGGACTGATGAAAAGGCAGAGGAAAACATTACATCTTCATACCAATATGTGAATGAGCTGACCACTCGTTTAAAAACTGGCTGGAAACTTGCCAATGAAAATTTGAAACAAGCCAGGAAGAAACATGCTGCCTATTATAACAGGAAGGCGAAAGACAGAAATTTGGCTGTGGGAGAGAAAGTACTGCTTCTTTTGCCCGGGAGTCAGAATAAGTTACAAATTGGATGGCAGGGTCCATATACAGTTCTAGAGAAGGTGTCTAGAACAAATTATAAGATAGATAAGAAGGGGAAAGAAAAAATCTATCATGTGAATCTCCTGAAGAAATATTTGGAAAGAGAACATCAGGAAGAGACACACTTGTTGACCTTGTCCATCGCCATGGAGATGAAAAAGGAACCACTTTCATCATTTTTGAATATCCATTACACCCCTGTGAGACAGCAGCACAGGTGAAAATCAGTACACATTTAACGAAAACTCAGAAAGAGAGAGTGCAACAGGTTCTAAATAATCATGCAGAGGTGTTAACAGACCGACCAGGGCATACAAACCTATTGGAATATGATATGAAACTGATAGACCCCACACCTGTCTGTATGAAACCATATTCGATTCCGTTTGCTAAGGAGAAAGCTTTGAAGGAAGAGATAGACTATCTGTTGAAGGAAGGAATTATTTCGCACAGTGAATCTTCGTATAGTTCCGGTGTTGTACTCTTAAGGAAAGCCTCTGGAGAACATAGACTCTGTATAGATTACAGGAGACTGAATGCTATTACAGAAGGACAGGTGGATCCATTGCCGGATATACAAATCAGCTGTTTGCCAGGCTAAATAAAGCTAAATATTTCTCAAAAGTGGATCTGAGTAAAGGATACTATCAGATTCCAGTAAAGCCTGAGGTTAGACCATACCTAGCTTTTAGTACCTCAGAAGGACACTATGAGTTTAATAGATTGCCATTTGGATTGAAGAATGCGCCTAGTGTCTTCTCTAGAATGATGAGAAAATTGTTGGATGTAAACATTTCGGAGGAACGTAATGAATCCCTGAGTTGCCTCTTTGATTGAGGATATTCCGAATGTTTCATACAGGATAATAAGAAGATTATGGGATCCACTACGAAAACTCTGCTATCACCAGGTATATGTTATCTCCTCATAACGTACATTTTGAGGGAAATATAATGTTCTCTGGACATGTCATTGCGCAGACTCAGAGAAGAGAAATGGTGAATACGGGTTGCGAAGCAGCATTAAGACAAGCACTCACACTTGCGGCTGTTCAGTAACATAACCGAAATATATTATTGGTTGTAGAAGTCTGAGGCAGATTTCATGAGTAGTGCCTACTCTGAATGGACCCAACTACATAAAACCATGATAGCACCACAGCAGAGTAAAGTCAAGTTGACTTACATTTATCTATGTGTATATAGAATAAAGGATTGACATGGGATGTCTGTTTTAAGAGGGGAGGTGTCGTGAAATATTCTAATCCACATATATAAATTATCAGGTAAATATAAAGCCTAACAAATAAATTCTAATAAAGAAAAGAGCAATGGTAAAATAACAGTGCTGTCACAGAGAAAGTACTCGAAATCCCCTTTGTTTTATGCTTCGTCTGCAAATTGTAACGTTTCCACGTTAAATATAAGCCACTGCATAAATACAAGCGTTTCCACAACACATTAAAACGGGTATTGCATTTCTAAGAAAAACATTGAGAGGCACACTGCGTAATGACCTAAATTAATCCTAACATTAATTATACTACGTTACCAAAACGAACGAACAGATGGACTCAAATAGAAAGAGAGAGGGGCGAATAAAAATCATGAACGCATGCAACACTAAACTCGCGTCGCGCGATACACAATTACTACTATCACGCGTGTAAGGCCACATGCACTAACTTTTTTTCAGACGGACAGTGATAAAATTCACTACCCTTCCCAGAGTTAGGTTTTTAAATCCTGAAAAACTCTTATTAGGAAAGATGACAATAGATGGGTTTACGTTTGAAAACATTACAGTACCCAGACAGCACATCTTCGAAACAGGAGGTAGAAGAAATTGCATATTTTGAACGCAGCCACTTAGCTCTTTTAAATTTGTATATTTGGGTTCCTTAGGGCTTGCTAAAAAGAATATGTTAAGTGTTATGCAAATAGTCTAGGAATTAACAAGTTATAGCCAAAATAAAATGATGGGCTGTCAGACAACACCCAAAATCAGAATCGCTCAGTGGTAGATTTTTTAAACCACCATTGTACGGGAAATGGGCCACAAGTTACATTTGAACTGATTGGCTGGAATGATATGTAAGGCTAAACACGATTAGTCGGACTATAAATGCTATCCTTGGTTGTTAGGGGAGACGTAGGAAGGTAAAATTTTTTCAAACACTTGTCGAAACGTGGCTCCATTGGCCAGACTCGCTGATATAATCACTTAGGAGCGTTAGTTCGAGACCACTAGTTCAAATAAGCTTGATAAAGCAACAGTGCGTTGAAGCCAGCTCATATTTTTGCTAAATAAAAGCCTGGAACATAAGCAGATGGGAATTTGTGCCAGTATTTGTGCCAGAATTCATTGCTAGTCAACGTATCTGTGTTTATTTCCATGAATTGTGGTAAGCTTGAAACATTCAGTATCTTTTAATGAAAATTGAATGTGAATTGTTAATTTATGCCTGTATATATGTGTAGTTCAGTAGCAAACATGATGTAAAGCCTATAATGCTCCAGCCTGAACAGAAGGTGTCGGAGGAAAGTAAAACGGCATGGAATGGCCAAACAGTATACTGACACCTAGATGATTGACTAGAAAGAAATAATGCTGGAAGTGCAGAGGCGTAGTAACCATTAAGGAGGTTAATACTGGTATAAAGTATTTCAGATGAAGCTGACAGTTGGCCTAACGCTCTGAACTCAATGTTTGTGATGTATTGTGCTCAGTGTAGAACTAGAGTATCAATTAGTTATGAAGTAGAAGGTACATCCTTCTTGTTTTCAGGGACTGTGGTCTTAACGTTATTGAGCAGCACCTGGTCAGAGCTTTGCTGAATCCAGAGTCGGACAGCATACTCCTTGGTCCATTTAGCTATCAGTGAGGTGTCTCCAGAGCCCAGGGGAGAAATCGAGCAGAGGAGTCTTTTCCTGCCGCCATCACGCAAGATAAGCTGATGTGGCCAGCTGAGCTCAACATTATGTACCCCATCTTAAAATAACATTGTAACATAAACTTAAGAGGGGAAGTAAATTGTTTTAATACCAGGAACTGAGAACATCTCCAATACTAGTTCCCATAGAAACAAACTATTGAAGTCATGATGACAAATACCAACAGAGCTTGAACAAAACAAAACCAGTATTACCTCATATTACTACTACACAACTGACACACATAGGATACTTTTAATAATATATGTCACTACAATATTCATATTGATAAATTCTGTACATATAACTTGTAATTAAAATTGATTGTGATTCCTGGTTCCCTTTGTATTTGAATCAGGACACATATACATTCATGACAGCAATGAATACATATTGTTATTTGAAAAGTTATCAGTGACTCCTTTAAGATATCCTTGTAGAGTGTTTTATGTATGTGAGTGTCACAGTGTTGTCAAGTGTAGTGGAATAAATTAAATTGTTTATCTGTCTGTTGTTGTTATGACTTACACTTCATCATACACATACCCTAGACACATAACGTAGTCATCACACTATCCCAGAATAATTCTGACTGAGGTATACATATGTGGCAGCAAGTAAGGTTATATATAATACACTACTCTTATTAGATATATATACCTTCACAGCTGATCTCAGTCAGTACACTAAGTCCCCTATAAATATTTATAACATCCCACTTCACCACAGCATTCGGTAATTGAGAGCACACGCGTACATTCACTCATACTTACATGCACACATAGATAGATAGATAGATAGATAGATAGATAGATAGATAGATAGATAGATAGATAGATAGATAGATAGATAGATAGATAGATAGATAGATAGATAGATAGATAGATAGATAGATAGATAGATAGATAGACAGATAGACAGATAGATAGATAGGCAGGCAGGCAGGCAGACAGAACGAACGAACTTTATTTTCAAAGGGTTAAGAATCGGGCGCGCAGGTCCGTCTAACATTCTGCCCTTCCATTCCCACTTATCTTGCATACTATACCCTTTCATTCCCAGACAGACAGACAGGCAGGCAGAGAGAGATAGATAGATAGATAGATAGATAGATAGATAGATAGATAGATAGATAGATAGATAGATAGATAGATAGATAGATAGATAGATAGATAGATAGATAGATAGATAGATAGATAGATAGATAGATAGATAGATAGATAGATAGATAGATAGATAGACAGAACACTTAGAAAAATGGCCTGACATGCATTTGTAAACGTCTATGCTCAATATGAAGATTAAGGGTAATGACTAAGAAAATAGAGCCCTAATATATTTAATAACAGCTCATAAAAGTAGTCTTATTAACGTAATCACAGATAAAAACACAAACAAAGTAGTCTTATTAACGTAATCACCGATAAAAACACAAACAAACAGAAAACATACCTTACAATACTTTGTTACTGTAGTCGGGAGCCTAAATTTCTAGGGTACTATTACTTCCGACTGTCATGTGTGGTGCCCTGGATTCACTGAGGAAATAAATGAGAATGGGACTTAAGTTCCACCTGTAAATGTCACAAGAGACGTGTAAGTTGAGGTTGTAGTTTGGACCAGCAGCCTCGCCTTGTATAATAAATTGTGACATAAACCACAACTGCGTGGGAATGTGAAGTGATGTGGCATAGACTTCCTGCACGGAAGCGAGCAGCACTAGTAGTTAAAGTTCTTCAACGTGTTCTAAAAACAAGCCGGCAGCATACAGGTTACGCGGCAGCGCTGATGTCTGTTAGTTAGCTGTCTGAGTATTGTTCCTTGTACCCATCATTCCATTCATCCACCTAACATGTCTTAACCCAGTCGCCCATCCCCCTACCTTCTTTGCTGAATATGTTTATGCCTAACTACCTACCACCATACATACCTACCAACATACCTACCTACCTACCAAGGAACCTACCTACCAACATACCTACCTACTTAACAACCTACCTACATACCTGCCTTTCTATCTATCTATCTATCTATCTATCTATCTATCTATCTATCTATCTATCTATCTATCTATCTATCTATCTATCTATCTATCTATCTATCTATCATCCATCCATCCATCCATCTATCCATAACCCCCACCATCTACCACCCACCCACAATCTATCTATCTATCTATCTATCTATCTATCTATCTATCTATCTATCTATCTATCTATCTATCTATCTATCTATCTATCTATCTATCTATCTATCTATCTATTTACAATCTCGCTTTCTCTTGGCCTGCATGTCTGCTTTACGTCTGTCTGCTTGCCTGCCTGCCTGTCTACCTGCCTGTCTGTCTGCCTGCCTGCATGTCTGTCTATCTTTTTTATCTATCTTCTTTTCAATCATACTGCCGGTCTGTCTGTCAATCAGTCAGTCTATCTACTACCTATCTCACTCAGCCTTTCTTTCTGTCTGCCCATCGTTTTTGTTGGTCTACCCGCCTGTTTGCCTGTCTGTGTATTTTGTCTGCGGGCTTGTCTGTCTGTTTATTGATAAATCTTTCTGTCGATGTATATGCCTGCCTTCTCATCAATCTATTCTAAAAATCCATGAGTCATAAGTGCGTACAATTTAGTCACAGGTTGTCTCATACCCAGATACTGCCGTAGTGGTGGGAAGTGTTAGGGATCACTATAGTAGTTCCAGCTATATGAGGTGGCCTGACCAGTTTCCTTCCTTAATGCCTTTGCTTTCCGTAACTCAAAAGCAGGGTCAGGTACCTATTTACAGATGAGTAGACTGGAGAGTAACGCTACCAGGTATCAAACCTTGAATGCGGTACCTTTGCAGCTTAAGACATGCGCTCTAACCACTTAGCCAGTCGGACTCTCCACAACAATATTTTTAGCTGTGGTTTTAGCTATGTGTTTTTTAATAACTCATCTATACTACTCGTCAAAAGTCAAGGGCCACTTAGAAAAACCTTTGTTGAAACCATAAAACTAATCTGATATAAACGTTATTGGTATCAGTCAAAACGCCATTTATTGAATACCAAATTGACACGTAAAGAAATGGAAACACACATTCAAACGCAATGAAGCTGTGAAGTGTGTCACCCACCTTTTCAAAAGTCACACAATAGATATTGGACAAATAGACATTTGAAAATCCGGTATGACCACTGTTTGCAGCAAGGCATTCAAGACAGCGTAGACGCATCGAGTCCACAAGGGTCCGAAGAGTATCCCGAGGAACAGCTTGCCATTCCTGAAGGAGAAATGCAGTCAGCTGTGCAACATCCATTGGCAGGGGGTGATTTGTTGACAATCATCGACCAAGGACATCCCAGAGGTGCTCAATCGGAGAAAGGTCAGGTGAATGAGCTGGCCACGCCATCATGATGATCCCATGTTGCTGAATAAACTCATTCACCACACGAGCTCGATGGGGTCGAGCGTTATCATCTTGGAGGATGGCATTACAACCTATGGCCTCCAGAGCAGGCTGAACAATTGGTCTCAAGATTTCGTTCTGGTATCTTGGGCCGGTCAAGTTGCCTTGGATGATGTAGAGTGGGGTCCTGTCCAGTGGCGTATTCTCTATGTGTGCTGTGCGTGCTGCGCACACCTATGCCCGAAGGAAAATAAAAATTTAATTTATTATTCTATAAAATATTTCTCTTCTAAAGTTCTGCTTTCGGACCGCACGCATCAGGATAACGGATTTTCCCGCATAGAATCTACGAGTATATCTAGTTTCAGTTTCCCAGACGCGTTTTATAGTGCAGTTTTTATTGGTTGGTTACAATCGCCCGAAGTTTCTCGGGTAATTCCGTCACAATGCGTGCGGTACCTTTCGGATTCACGTCTGAAGATTGGTTTGTGTGGATCGGGGTCATGGCCAGATACGTCAATACAATACGAACATGCGTGCGGTGGCCTTGCAGCTCTCGAGTTGTAAAAATCGGCTGTGTCCGTCCAGTGTTTTTTGTGATTAATTTTTGTTAGTTGCCGGGAATGCAGATTATTACAGTGACAGTGAGTTTCAAGTTGTAAGTTAATTAGTATTTCGGAGATAATTGACATATACCCCTAATAAATATCGTTGCGTAATTGAATATAGTTGGTTTTTAAATTAAGAGGGGAAGAAGTTAAATAGTAGGCGTACATATTCATTTTAAGTAGCAGCACGCCTAGCTCGCATTACCAGGATACGCCACTGGTCCTGTCGTGTCTGTAGAAGCCTCCCGAGACCATGAAAGAACCCGTACCATAACGATCCACCTCTCGAATTGTGTCATCAGTAAATCGCTCTCCTGGTCGTCTCCAAACTCGAATCCTGCCATCATTGAATGACACAGTGAAGCGAGATTCATCAGTGAAGAGAACTTGACTCCATTGTTGCCTTGTCCATCGGATGTGCTCGCGACACCAAGCAACACGGGCTCTGCGATGAGCAGGAGTAAGAGGGATTCTGACTGCAGGAAGTCGAGCAGCCAGTCCAAATTCCTGTAAACGTCTGCGAATGCTGCTTTGACTGACATTAACGTTTACAGTTTTGTCTCAGCTGACATCTTAGAGTGGAACAAGTCACTGTTCGATGGCGCAGGGCTGACAACAAGAGGTACCGGTCATCATGTCTATTGGTGCATCTAGGGCGACCTGGCCCGTGGCGATCCTCCACACTTACTGTGGCCTGAAATCTCTCCAAAATTCTTTGGATAGTAGAGTGTGACACTGCAAGCCGTCTAGCAACCTCACGGACAGATAAACCACTTTCAACCCACGCTATAGCCCTCATTCTTTGTAAGGTGTCAAGACTTCTTCTCGGTGGCATGGTTTTTGCAAGTGATGAAACTACCCTAAGTCTGCTGATTGTAAAACAAATTAAGAGTGAACTCTGTTCACGAAAAGTCGCCATTGCACGTGGAATGTCAATCAGCACGATTACTTCACCTGTGTGGTTGTACGGAAGTTTGAAAAAACAGATTAAAAATGTGAATTTATGGTCAGCAAACCAAATTGCACGTGATCACCATGGTTGTCGGTGAGTTGTTTTTATGCTTAACGTGCATAGAGGACTGTCAGAGGAAGATATTGCACCCATTTGTACTAAAAACTTCCTTCATTTAATCATTCTATGCGCTTATATAAAAGTGTATTGATTCTAATCCCGTGTCTAAACTCGCAACTTTTCTGACATTGATGGAATGCACGAGCAAACCGGCGCGACTGCTCAAGTGCCTTGGTCATGGCGACATAAACCTAAGATGATGGGGTACCGATAACATAAATTTACATACGCCGGCGTAATTGCTAGAAAAACACATACATTTTACTTGCTGCTTTGACGGTCGGTGGCTAAGGACGGAAGAAGAAGAAGCTACATATAGTTAGTTCTGCGTGCGCATGTACGTTAGTTCTTTGTGCGTTAGGTAGTTGTTCTTCTGTTTCTATTTCGCTACTGATGGGACATGGGTATACCAGTGCAGCTAGTTCCTTTGCAGAAAGCCATTTATGTGCTCTTGAAGCAGTGATTGTGTAGCAATTTGTTTGACCTGATGAGGTAGCCAGCCGCATGCACAATCTCATATCCGTGGCATCTTACGACATGTTTAAGGTACCAGTAGCCTTATTTTTGTCCTGTGTGCCTACAGAGACCCCCATGAACTACACCAGACAAGGGTGGTATTCTCTGTTTATTCTCCCCTCCCTTACATCCACCCCTCTCCAATATATCGAAACATAATATCAATTTACAACATAAAAACTGTCAAAAAAACAAAACAAACAAACAAATCACTCTCGTCTGTTACTAATACAATTTTTATGAGATTGCAAAAAGCATACACCGAGGACACGAAGTTGTGGAGAGACAGGATCACCTAAGCCAACTGGTATGGTATTTGAAAAAGAGAAAAAAATTTATCATCAGCATGTACCGTGGGGAGTGGCGCGGGAGGTCATGTTATCACATTTCTCACTGTTTCTCTTAAATCTAAATCAGCGGCAGGTAACCCAGCAGTTGTGAAGATCTACTTTTGAAACACTGAATTCTCTCAATATCTACCTTGATGAAATAATGTCTATTGTCAGTTTCACAGAATTTGGAAATTGGAATAAATGTAGTCTGTAAGTAACTTTTACTTTTGCCAAACAATCTGGTTCTTGCAGTTCTATCCCCACAGCTGTGGACAATTCAAACTAAATTATATTTAACTGAATGTTAACATCTCTTCAAAGAAAAGATCACGTTCTTATCTCAAGTAATTAACGATTAAAGTGAATTTTTTTAACCTAGCTCGTGAGTTTTTACAGGAAATGGTGAAAAAGTACACTCAACCTTGGGCATACCGTGCTTCCAAATGCTAACGAGAGAAGGTTATGAAATTTTTTTAGCTTTAATATTCTAAATAAAATAGAAAGAAAGAAAGAAAGACCGTGACAAACACTAGGAGTCAAGAGCCAGGGATGCTGACCTCGGGGACGATTAAAAGTTGGCTGGGAGGACAACATCAGACATTCTCTAAAAGACCGAGGACTGGACTGGAACCAGGTCATAAGGAAGACTGCTGTTAGGACAGCATGGCTGAAAAGGAGCGACTAAATAAGTAAGTAAGATAGAAAGAATCAAAGTAAGATAATAACAGAATGAATTGACGAAAGAATCAACAAAGTATCGAATGAATGAAAGAATAAAATAAAGTATCAATGTAAATGTATCCACATTCATTCGACTTGTGCAACGTTCATTGTTAAGTAACTTTACAATTTTAACTTTACATCTATTTTCATTTGTTTCTTCCACAGCTATCAACTTCTTTAATCCACAAACTAAACCACACCGAGCTAGCCCTGACACTATTATAGAGGTCACTAGGAACGCACAGCAATTACTCACGCAAATTCTGAAAATTAGTTTGGTGTGGAAAGTCCTCTAAAATTAAGTTCAAAATCCCACGTGAGTACACTCTGGTATTAGAAGGCTAATATTGTTTCATTTAAATTTACATAAGAGAACAAGGTAAGTTAATGGAAGAAAATTGATGTCTTTGGTCCTGCACTCAAAAATCCAGCCTGAAAGTTTTTTTTTAACTTAATGCCCTACAAGAAAGTTACGAAAACAAGTTAGCTAAATGTTTTATAAACTTCATTACTGGAGCTTTATTAGCATTTTATACTTTGATATTTTACAGCCGGTGCAAGATTTCCCCATTATATCCATTTCTGTCAGGTGAAACAGGAGCTGAGAAAGAAATATTCAAGAAAAACACGTTTCAGCAGGATAGCTCGTCTACTAAAGTTACCGTAGCAACTATTCGGACACGTGACGTTACAGTATGTTTCCATTGGTTTTTCAAAATATCTCCCCAAAAAGATAGAAGGTGGCAAGGGAGTTAAAAGGAGAACAGAAGTAGTGACATTTATTTGGCATACGAACCTTAAACTATTCCTGTAAAAAGGCCTCACACGTTGGTTTTGAAGAACACTGAACTAAATTATCAACTGTATGATTCAGTCTCATGGTCAATGTCCCTTCAGGACGGAAAAAATGAAAATACACGAGAGCCTACCATTATATCTGAGAAAAGTTAGATTTGTCTTTGTTAGTTTATTGTGAATGTGTGTCCATAAGCCAGTACTTTTTTTTTCACTAGTTCTCTCTTTCATAGTGGAAAAAAGAGAGAACTCCCAAACACTAGGGCCCGGAAACTGTGAACGGACATAATCACCAAAGTACATTTTTAATAGAAGTGGATGCTGCCCCAGGGGATCTTGAAAACGAAGATGAGGCTGTACGTAATCTTGAAGAATGAGATGCCCAATTTGAGTATCGTCAGGAAGAAGATACGACTCTTAGTAATCTTAAAGAAAACGATACGGCTCTAGGGTATTGTCAAGGAAAATGTGTGGCTCTAAGGGATTTTCAAGAAGAAGATGTGGCTCTAAGGGATCTTGACGATACAGATGTGGTTTTAAGGGATCTTAAAGATGTGGCTTTAAGGGATCTTGACGATATAGATGTGGCTTTAGGGGATTTTGAAGATAAAAATGGGGCTTTAATGGATCTTGAAGATGTGGCTTTAAGGGATCTTGAAGATGTGGCTTTAAGGGATCTTGAAGAAAAAGATGTGGTCATAAGGGATCAACAGGATAAAAGATGCAGCATAGGAATCTTAAATGAAAAGATGTGGCTCTAATGGATCTTGATGTAATATATGCGGCTCTAAGCGATCTTGATTAAGGAGATGAGGCTCTTTGTGATCTTGGAAGAAAACTAGACTCGAAAAAAGCTGATACAATTATCTAATTAGACCCGAAAACACAGTACACACAATCATAGAATTACCTCCGAAAAACTGTGGATACAATCAATCAAATTAGGTTCGAAAACACAGTGGCTCCAGTGATCTATTTGGACCAGAAAATACAGCGGATACAATCACTGAATTATCTCCGAAAGAAAACCTCCAGCGGATGCAATCATCAAATTATCCCCGACAACACAGTGAGTAGAATTATAAAATTACGCCGAAAAGCAATGTGGATACATTAATCTAATCGGCACGAAAACACAGCAGATACAATCTTGTAATTAGGCACAAAAACATATTGGATACACTCACCAAATTAGACCCGATTGCACAGTGGCGTGGTGCAGTCAGTTTCTGGGATATACGTTTCAGTCAATACGGTTCGATGTCTAGAATTCCCAGGTTTACTAGCTTTGGACATCAACTTCTGAAATGGCTTTCAACCGAGCCAACAGTAAGGACTTTGACCAGAACTCCTTGGTAATACATGACATCATTTATACGCAAAACACTGATGCATTTATGTTTCGGTATTTGCGTGACACATCTTCAAAGACATCTTGATGATAAGGTACTTCTAGTACACTAATGATTTCCATTCACGTCATATACATAATCCCAAATAGGTTCCAACTAGGAACACGTACAAACACAGCTCTCCCTAGAGGGAAAATATACTACTGGACAAAAGTTAAGGGCCGCCATTTAGTTTAGACAAGGTTTATATAATTCTTCGTGAGCAGGGTCGATTTTCCAAATGTCCGGTAACTTGAAATCTCTCAAGAAGTCTCTGAATGGTAGAGTGGGACACTGCTAAACGTCTTGCAACATGACGAACAGAGTGACCATCTTGAATCCATGCCATTACTCGACCACGGTCTACAGTGCTGAGACTTCTCCTTGGTGGCATGGCTAATGCGGTGATCATTTCGACCACTTTTCATACTGATTTATTGCATACCAACGGTGAACACTCTTTACCGATGATCATTTTTCACGTGTATTCAAATTCAACTCACTTTTTCACCTTTTGAACTAGTGGGGCGTGTTGCAAAAACCACGACTTTTTGCAGCAACAATGGCAATTTTCACGTGCGGGTTAAAAGTGACCCAGTTTTTGGACATTTAAAAAAAATTAACCTAGTGCACACAGAAACGTATACACATTTCTCTGAGCTCAGTTTTGATGACATTTTCACTTGTCTTTACAGTTTGCCAATCAATGATATAAACCTTGTCTAAACTGAATGGTGGCCCTTAACTATTGTCCAGTAGTATAAAAAAAAAATAATCTCCGTTGCTCCGTCAAACAAATCGACGTCACATGCTACCTACGCATAGCAACAAAAGAAGAGTGCCGCACTTGCTAGCACCACAATCATCTTCATTATCACACACATGTGGCGTGCAAAAGCATTCGCCACATGTGGATACAATCATCTAGTTAAGTCCGAACACAGTGGATGCAATAATCTAAATAGACTACAAAAACACTGTGGAGACATTCAACTAATTGGTTCGAAAACACAGTAGATACAATCATATAATTAGGCCCGACAACGCAGTGAATACAATCATATAGTTAGGCCCAAAAACACAGGGGATACAATCATTTAATTACGCCCGAAAACACTGTCGGGACAATCAACTAATTGGTTCGAAAACACAGTAGATACAATCACATAATTGGGCTCGACAACGCAGTGAATTCTTCTTCTTCTTCTTCCGTCCTTAGCCACCGACCGTCAAAGCAGTCAGTGGCCATTACGCCTAGTGGCGTCTTAGGGCAACAGCAGATAGGTTTTCTTTGCCATTGTTTCCCATCACGCCTAATGGCATCTTTAGGGCAACGGCAAATCAATCCATTTGCTGTTGTTTCCGTAATCGAAGTAACGCAGTGAATACAATCATATAATTAGGTCCAAAGCACAAGAGATGCAATCATTTCCGTCCGCCATAATTATACCTGCATCTAGCGCAGTAAATTTCATAAATTTTGTTTTTTTAAATCTGCTGATTGAACTTTTGTTTTTGCAATGACGAAGAACTGAATGGTCGTCACACTGGGGGTTTTTCTTCTTATGATTGCGTAGATCAGTCTCGTCTATTTATAGGTTTTACGTAATTTGACCTTACTACGGTGAACTTTGTGTGTTGAACTTCACCACAAAAAGAGACCAGAAAAAAAAATGGACAAATAAATTTGTTTTTGTGAAACTGGATCTCCTTTGTCTTGAGGCTGGATAAGATTCAACTTTTTTCTTATCTTTCTCCCCTCTCAGCATGTTGGCGTGCTTCTGTGCTAATTAGCCCCGCAAAAAGAGTTCAGAAGGAACACCTATGGAATGATGAAACATAACTTGTGGAAGGTTCACTCATCTTTAGCGTTTATATTTCGTTCTTTCTTGTTCTGTATGTTTACCTGCTTGTTGTTTGTTACTTTTCCCCACTGTTACCTGTGTTTTTTTTTCTTTTAACTTTTCTCGGTCGCTCTCCTTATCTTTTTATCTGTTTTTTAACCATCTATTTTCTTCATATATTTACAGTTCATTTTCTCGTCATCTGTATATATATATATAGACGAGGTAGCTTCAAAAAGTTCCCTGATTTTGTGTATTGTATAGAAATAAGTAACAATACAATTATTTACACTACATTTCCTTCAAAATAGTTCCCTTCGGCAACTACACACTTTTGCCAACGTCCATACAGCTGTTTGAAACATTCCTGCAACCCATTCTTTGACACCTCTCTCAGCTGCTTTGTCGCATTGGTGATAACGTCTTCAGCATCATTGAATCTCTGCCCTTTCAGTGCCGATTTTAGGCAAGGGAACAAGACAAAATCAGGCGGTACCAGGTCGGGAGAATATGGAGGATGTTCCAGGGCAATCACATTGTGCGTTGCGAGGTACTGCTTCACCAGTAGGGATCGATGTGATGGCACATTGTCAGGCAGCAGAACCCACGTGTTTGTTCTCCATTTTTCTAGGCGTTTCCTTCTGATTGCATCTCTTAGACGACGGAGGATTTCAACGTACATTTCCTTGTTAACCGGTTGGCCTTCAGGAATGAATTCATGGTAGACAATACCCTGGGAATAAAAAAAAAACTTCCAACATAACTTTTCCTTTGCTCTTGCCCAAACGAAATTTCTGTGTCCTGGGAGATGAGGGTGATTTCCATTCAGAGGACTGCCGTTTTGTCTGAGGATCGTACAAAAAACACCACGTCTCGCCTCATGTGATTATGTTGTTGAGAAAATTGCTATCTTGATCAGCCACAGTGATTAGGTCTCCTGCCAGTGTCAATCTCGTTTCTTTCTGTTCAGGAGATAACATTTTGGGAACCATGTGTTGACAAATACGGTGCATGTGCAGTTCATTGTGGAGAATACTGTGGCAACTTCTAACTGATATTCTAACTTCTGAGGCTATTTTCTCTACACTAACTCTTCTGTCAACACGAACAACGTTCTAAACACGCTCAATGTTTTCATTGTTTATCGAGGTAGGCGGTCGTCCGCTACGTGGATCATCATCGACACTAACACGACCTTCACGGAAACGCTTGTGCCACTCAAAAATTTGCGATTTCTTAATTGCGGTATCACCATATGCTTTATTAAGCAAGGTTACTGTCTCTGAGGGTGACTTCTCAAGCAAAACACAAAATTTGACATTTGTACGTTGTTCAATCAAGGACATTTTCAACTCCGACGATGCTACGTGCACACCACACAAACTTCTGTTCGAGAGTACATGTGAAGGTTACATCAGCCATGTCGTTTCCTCAAGGTCACTACCAACTTATAAAACTATAATCTCCATGACATAATCACTCATTCAAACATGTGTCGACTATTCCGGGAACTTTTTGAAGCTACCTCGTAAAGGTAAAGGTAAAGGATCCCGTTACACGCCCATTAAGGCATATTGGGAATATGGTGTTAGGCCCATCTTTTCTTGACCATCGGCACACTAGTGGTGATGTGGTCAGCATCACGCCGGCCGCCTTAACCTTCCCAGAGTTGTTCTGGTACCCAATTCATGAGGCTGGGTCGACCCCGGAGCCGTTTGCGGTCTAAAAATATCCCACCTCAACTGGGGATCGAACCATGGACCACCGAGCTAGAAAGCCAGTGCACTAACTACTGCGCTACCGCGGCTCCGTATATATATATATATATATATATATATATATATATATATATATATATATATATATATATATATATATATATATATATATATATATATATATATATATATATATATATATATATATATATATATATATATATATATATATATATATATATATATACATACACCATATTGTCTCTCCTACTTGTGATTGTGGCTGAAGAAGGATGAACCCCGAGACGTCCTTGTGTTTTTTTGTTTTTGTGTGTGCATCGCTCTAGTTGTTAAACTGGCTCAATGCCAGCGGTTCCCAAAGTGTTGTCCGCGGACCTATGCCGGTCCCCGAGACCTTTTCAGGGTTTCCACGAGGTAAAAATTATTTTCATTATAATCTAAGACGTTATTTGCCTTCTTCACTCTCATTCTCTCACGAGCGTACAGTGGAGTTTTCCCGAGGCCACATGACGTGTGATGACGTCATCGCAATGCCGGCTAATGGAATGTGTGTTTGTGTATTCTTTTGTTTCAATTACCTTTAAGGACTACCACTTGTTGACTTTTGGTGTAGTATCAAAGAAAGATGTATCCACAATTATATGAAACGGCTATTTAAATACTCCTCCCTTTTCCAACAACAAATCGGTGTGAGACAGGACTTTCTTCATGTACTTCATATACCAAAACAACATATCGCAACAGACTGAATGCAGAAGCAGATACGAGAATCCAGATGTCGTCTATTAAGCCAAATATTAAAGTGATTCGACAAACGTAAAACAATGCCACTCTTCGCACTGATTTTTTTAAGGAGAAAATATAGTTAATTTTCATTTTTAAAAAAAAAATGTTATTTAAGTTAATAAGCAGTTTGTTTATTTTTGTTATTCTTAAACTAAATAATAAATGAAGATTAAAAAATTTCTCAGTTTTAACTTTTAATACCGTAAATTTCAATAGATGTAACCCATATAAACAAAACCTCTTTGGTGTCCTGAATAAATTATAAATGTAAAGGAGCCCCGAGACCAAAAAGTTTGAGAAACGCTGCTCTCCACCAATATTTCATTTATTTATTTACTTTTATTATCGTTATCTTGAAAGCGTGGTAAGAGAGGAAGGAGAGACACACACAGAGAGAGAGAGAGAGAGAGAGAGAGAGAGAGAGCGAGAGAGAGAGAGACAGACAGACAGACAGACAGACAGACAGACAGACAGAGGGTAAACCCAATTTCTTAATGATTCAGAACCCATCTCGAAAATTTCGGCGCCATTCTGGAAACACGTGGGCCTGAGCTATCATCTTGTCTTGAGAAGGACATATAAATAAAATATACGGCACTATACCGAGAAAACTAGGCGCCATTCTGAAAATAGCTGGCGTCAGGGCAGCCTGGACGCTGGTACATATGTGTTTATTTTGTCCAAGACTTGATATGTATGGTCACATGTAATTCCGGGGGGGGGGGAGGGGGCGGGGTATGAAGAGACAAGTACTGAATAGCACTACTGAACACTCAGACATACAAACATACAAACATACAAACACACCTGTCGTAAGAGGCGACAACTTTATATTATTTGAGCATGGAGCTGGCTACCTCATCATGTAAAATAAACTGCTACAGTAGCCATTACTCCAAGGTCACAACATATTGAGCCCAGCTGCTGTGTCTGCTACATGCTTCATAGGGGGCGAGCAGGAAAATGCTGATGATTTGTGTGTGTCTGTGTGTATGTATGTGTGTGTATGCATGTATGTGTGTGTATGTATGTATGTATGTATGTATGTATGTATGTATGTATGTATGTATGTATGTATGTATGTATGTATGTGTGTCGGTGGGTGATTGCGTGCGTGTATGTATGCACGTATGCATGTATGTATGTTATTTTATGGAGAATAAATATAAACCCGGACGTTAAAACCCCCCATACTTGATCTACATGACACTTTTACCTATTCAGTGTCTGTAACCTGTTATTGTTAATCATATATGTCTGTGTAATTTTAAGGAGCATAAACGATTCAGAATGTACGTATGTTATGTTTGGTTTGTTTTTTCTGAGTCCAATTTGATCCTTATCTTTCTTTTTACCTAATGACCCAACTTGGGCAAATATTCTAGTTTTTATTTTCTATATCCCAGATTGGACAATAATTCTCATTTTCTCTAAGCCCAATTTTAACAAAAATAGTCAGTGGTATATTTACCCCAGTTTTTATGATATCTTATTATTCTGTTACTCGGTTGCGGAATGTGGGACAGTAACAGAGAAGGAAATGTCGAAACTGTCCTCCTTCCACACAATCTGCCTAAGGAAAATTCTCCGAATCTTTTGGCCAAACACCATCAGCAACCAAGAACTAATTATTCGGAGTAACCAGGAGGACATGCACACCATCATAGCTGGCAGACGCTGGAGTTGGGTTGGCCATGTCCTCAGAGGGGACCCTGATACCATCAAGAACAGTTATTGCTATGGGAACCCGGAGGGAAAAGCTAAACAGGCCGACCAAAAAACACAACTTGGCGGAGAACTGTGGAAGCTGAGATGCAAAGAATGAACCACAGTTGGGGCACTGTACGAAGGATGGCCGCCGACCGAGCAAAGTGGAATCAATTTGTTGCTGCCCTACAAGACGCCACCAGGCGTGATGGCCGCTGACTGCTTTGACGGTTGGCGGTTATGGATCAAAGAAGAAGAAGATTATTCTGTAGACCCAGTTTATGACTATATTTCTTTTTGTTTCTGTGGAACCCCCAGTTTGAACTAAATTTCTTCTTTTTGTTCTGTAGCCCAGGTTTTGAAGTAGATTGACCGGTTCCCATTATTCATTTGTCTTTCCTTTCCCTAATTCCAAAAAGCAGATTCGGGTACCTATTTTACAGCTGGATAGTCTGGGGCACAATGACGCTACCAGATTTCGAATCCGGTAGCATAACCCAGAGAAGCAAGTGATCTACCCCCCATTCTGCCAACCGACACTCTCGCACTGTTTGGCAATTTCTCTCTCAGTTTAACACACAAAAAACATACTCAGAACGATGACAGTGTCTCATTTTTTCTCACTATAGCCACATGGCGAGCGGAGTAACCGCCCCCTGAACAAGGAAGAGCAAGGAGGCGACCAAAATAAATGAGAGAGAGAGAGAGAGAGAGAGCGAGAGAGAGAAAGTATTTTTCTTCAAAGAAGCTCGACTTGTCTTGTTCCTGTGAAACACTTCGCCAAGGCCAAACCACGCTGGAACGTAAAAAACTTTTCAATTAAGAAAACTGGATCGTTCCATAAAACCCACAAAGTAGCCATATCCACAACATTTAAAAACGCTGTTTTCAGATGTTGTCGGATAATATAATAATATATATATACTATATATATATATATAACCATATATTATATCAGTAAGTATACCCCCCTTATATTATAATATAAATGTGTGTGTGTGTGTGTGTGTGTGCGTGTGTGTGCGGGGTTGCGTGCGTGTGTGTGTGTGTGTGTTTTATGTAAAAACTATCTAAAAATATCTCCATTTTTCATCCAATGCATTCCTACTTAACTTATCCAACACCCCCCCCCCTTTAATTAACAGACGCAAACTGTAGGGGATTTGATGGTAATGTTATGAAAATAGAGTGAATACAACCAAAACTAACCCATGGTGGGGTGATGCATGAGGTCAGCTGTAGCCCAGGCTCCTGAGATAAAAATGTAGCTGTGAAATGTCAGAAACCCCCACCCTTTCTTGCTACCACTTACGACCGCTACATCTATCTTATTTTTTCTAACAGTGCAGGAATGTGGCTACGTTAAATTGCCCCAAACACCCAACACAACCCCCACATGTCTAGGGTAGGCATGATATGTAATGTGTTGTGGTAAGTTTATATACACACAACAAAGATATTTACTAAGTCTAATAATATTAATAAAATGTTATACTATCACGGAATACCTCAGCTGTGTACAAATTTTGATAGTCATTTTTCCTACATTTATTTGGTTTTTCTGAACCAAGGTTTTTATTTTGGCCCGAACATAGGAAAGGTTTAGCAATTAGAAAGAATGCATGACCATTACATAATAAATGCCCCCCCAGGTGTGTAACATATAAATGTTACTAGACTAGTTAATATAATTACTGGTTTTATTAAAGTGTGTAATTCTTATATTTTGGTGAGAACACTTAATGGATGTGCTGTTGG
This sequence comes from Oreohelix idahoensis, assembly GCA_024509875.1. Lineage (NCBI taxonomy): Eukaryota > Metazoa > Mollusca > Gastropoda > Stylommatophora > Oreohelicidae > Oreohelix > Oreohelix idahoensis. The sequence continues at coordinate 58,014 of JAMPIV010022349.1, forward strand.
GTGGGCCTCATTACTCCTGTCCATGGTGACTTTTACACAGCCAGTCCATTTTATTTTGATGGAAATTTTATGGGTGTGGTGTGTTAGCAAATATGTTGAGTTGCTGAATTCACCATTGGGCAGACCAGTGGCGCTCACAAAACAACCAGCATACCAAAGGTGTAGCCTCTGGTGATGAGATCTGGTGGGCCCCACCTCAACCGTGCTTGGGAGGCACCCTATCAAAAGGTCCTGTGGCTCCCACCTCTCCGTGGCTTTGGGGCAATAATCAGAAGTCTGGATGGCCCCATCTCTCCTAGGCTTGGGGGCTATTAATAGGTGTTCTGACAAAATGTCACTGCACGGGTCCACTCCCAAATAATCAACAACTCATTTTGACAGCCACAGTGGTGCCAACTGGAAACTCACAGCTCTGCATTCAAAGTATTAGTCATGTGTCAGAATTCCCATTCTATAACCATCTTCTGGGGACCACACCCCACTACGCAACAAAAACACACATAGGAGGTCAGATCATTATGACCAAAACAAAACACCTGTTACCAAGTGGTTTCCATAGGATAAGTTCTCCTAGACTCACGTTATTCTGAAATATGTTTTCATTTAAGCTTCATGCATAGAATAGGATAGGTGATATGTTTCATGATTCTCAACATTGCCTGTCCTCCTAATTGTGGAGTTTATGTTATTTTATTTGGTTTAGACCCTGACCTGGGGGGGGGGTTCTAGAGCGATCTTCTTGAAGTACGGGACAGAATAAGCTATTGCAGTATCACATCACTCGCA
>JAMPIV010022350.1:0-217731 GCA_024509875.1 Oreohelix idahoensis
GCAATCAAGCGTCCCTACGGCCTTTTATTACCTGCGAGCCGTGGCCGTTCTCTAAGTGTGACATGTTTACATGTCCAGTGGGTTTAATGACAAGTGACATACATTGCTCCGCTGAAAACCTTATCTGTTTACGTGGGGTTGGTAGCCAAGAAGCTGACCTTCCCTTTTTTTACAGCGGTCAGTAACGAGTCACGTGGTCATTGTTAAAAGCATTGTAGAAGGCATTTGTAGTTACCAAAAGAAAATGAATAGTTTATAAATTCCTGGTATTTGAAGAGCCTAGTATAGTGAAATCTCTAACACTTCACGCCCCCTAGTGCAGTATCTGATATGGGACTGCCTTTACCTTTTGAAACACCGTAACCAAACTGTAGTTATGCATCTGAAAGGCGAAGAGTTATAAAAAAAGCAGCATTTCCATAAAGTGAAAAGTATTTTTATGCAACAGCTCTTTGTCAATGGAAGTAAGAACGACAATTCTTCAGTGTTGTATTGTCAGGTCACCCGTGTATTACCGATGGCCAGAAAGGGGAGCAAAGAACAGCACCACTGTGACCTACCATGCATCTCAAAAAAGGAGACTAAGCAGAGTTGGCCGTGGAGACATCCAAGACATGAGAAGGTCCTCTGCCGGAAGCATTCAGCAAAAGGCAAAAGGAGTCTGTGTTAATAACCTACTTTCGTCTAGGAGAACTACCAGGTTTGGCCTCTGAAATGTTCGTACATTGAACGTGAGATGGGGAAAATCGGATGATGAGCAGTGCCCCCTGTGCCAGGGGAGGCAGACACTTGAACACGTGCTCTCAGCGTGTAAGGTGTCATTAGGGCAAAGGCGATACACTTGGCGCCACAACAGTGCTAAATGAGCTGGCTGCGACAATAGACCTGGCAAGGATGAAGGCGAATAGCAAAGCCAGGCCGAGCACCGCAAATACATACTTTCTGAGGGCAGGAAAGTCAGCACACTCAAAACCGAGTAAACCAGGTAGCAGTTTACCATCTCTTCTTGACTGCAAACGACTGGGAGATGGCGGTAGACCTACCTGGACGAGGGGCATATCCAGAGAGTATCAGAAAATCGCGGAGACGGCCGGATATAGTACTTCATTCTTCAGCATCGTTTCAGGTTATACTAATTCAGTGTTTCTCAACGGGGGCGGTACCGCCCCCTGGGGGGCGTTTTCAAGATTTCTAGGGGCGTTCTGATGGGTCGCAACGATTGGGGGTCGCTACTTCCATTCAGGGGGGCGTTGTGTACTTTTTTACATGAATCAATATGAAACAATTACAAAAGATATTCCCCTTCGCATACCTTGTAACACGATAGTTTTTATTTGCCCTGCGTCCTATGGAGTGTTTCAAGGATTCCAAATGAACATTTTTTAGTACCTGGGATGTTACCATTGTCAGGAGACAGTAGCCGGAGATTTATGTCCCTTCAACACTCGAAACATTTCTTAGCCTCTCGACACACCCAAGCTAACCTTCTCTCTCCACTCTCGACACATATTTTCTTATGGAAACACATTCCCGTCAAACATTGATTAGCCCGTGAACACATCACAGCCCCTTCTCTTCTCTGTCCGTAAATACCTTCTCGAAACAGGGACGTTGTGGGCAGTTGTGGCTTAGTTTTAATGCATCTTTTGATGTTTCGAGTGTAGAGAATTAAACTCAGTCAGTTTTGAGGCTTGACGAGGTGTAGAAGTATGTGCAGTGATATTATACTAAAATTTTCAATATGTCAGCAGTAAAGAGAAAGTTTTATACCAGAGTTGCGTGCTTTCTGTGCTTCTCTATGGTGCGGAATGCTGGAGAGTCACAGAGAAGGAAATGTCAAAATTGTCCTCTTTTCACACAACATGCCTAAGAAAAATTCACCGAATCTTTTGGCCGAATACCATCACCAACCAAGATCTGCTTACTCGTAGCAAGCAAGAGGACATGCATACCATCATAGCTGGCAGACGCTGGAGCTGGGTTGGTCATGTCCTCAGAAGAGACCCCGATGCCATCACAAGAACAGCTATGCTTTGGACCCCTGAAGGAAAGCGAAAGAGAGGCCGACCAAAAACAACTTGGCGGAGGACTGTGGAGGCTGAGATGCAACGAATGAACCAGAGTTGGGGCACTGTACGAAGGATGGCCACCGACCGTGCAAAGTGGAATCAATTTGTTGTTGCCCTACAAGACGCCACTAGGCGTGATGACCACTGACTGCTTTGACGGTCGGTGGTTAAGGATCGAAGAAGAAGAGAAGAGAAAGAGAAAGTGTCGACAATATTCAGTTGAATATTTGAAATTCGGTTTTGTACCTTCGGCCGTAAATGAACAATTACCAATGTGTTTGCTGTGCCAGCAAGCGTTTTCTAACGAAGCAATGAAACCGTCACGGCTTAACGAGCATTTTACCAAGAAACACTCAGATAAAGTTGGCAAAGATATATCTTACTTCCAGTATTTAAAACAAAAGTTTGGAAGCCGGAATACTGTCACTAATATGTTTAAAAAAATGTATAATCACAATGATAAAGGTCTCATTGTATCTTACTAAATTGCACACATGATTGCGAAATGTGGTAAACCTCACAACATTGGAGAAAATTTAATTTTACCAGCTGTACGGGAGGTAATTAGAACAATGATGGAAAGAAATCCAAGTGACATCATTTCTTCTATTCCATTGCGCAATGATACTGTTTCAAGAAGAATAGATGAGATGGCAAGCGATGTTGAATATCAGCTGTGTGCTGATTTGCAGTCTACTGAATTTTCACTACAGTTGAATGAAAGCGTCGTGCGTGATAACGAAGCTTCGCTGCTCGCATATGTGAGATACATAAAGAATGAAAATATCATGATGATATGTTATTTGCAAAACTACTGACAGCAGATACAAAGGGGTTATCAATCTTTGAAACCCTTAAAACATTTTGGTTGGAAAGAATTCCTTTTTCCAATGTCATCGCATGTGCGACAGACGGAGCATCAGCTATGGTTGGTCGTCATCGTTGGTTTCTGGCCTACTTCAAAAATGTGGCACCAGGGGTTTTAACAATTCATTGTGCTATTCATCGACAACATTTAGTCGCCAAGCATCTTAGTGACAGACTCCACAAATCAATGAACTGTGTTATCAGTGTTATTAACAAAATTAAGGCGCATTCGTTGAACGACAGATTATTTCGTAAACTTTGTTGTGATAATGGTGAAGAGTTTGAGCGTCTTCTCCTACACACGGAAGTACGATGGCTGTCCAAAGGTAACTGTTTAAAAAGATTATGGGCATTATTTGATACTGTTGTAGAGTTTTTGGATTCAATCAAAGAAGAATTTAGCATCGAAAGAGAAGTATTGCGACACGATGTGGCCTATCTTTCAGATATACCTTGTATTTGAAAAGTTAAATGAGGTTCTTCTTAAGCTACAAGGAAATGAGATCAGTCTGATTAAAGTGAAAGGAATAATCATGGGGTTCATCAACAAATTGACATTATATAAAAATAATCTTAGTCGCCGCGAACTTTCTCATTTTCCATGTTTACTGCAGTTAGGTGGGGACAGGATAAAAGATTCAGATTTAGAGGTTTATTGCACTCATTTGGACGCTATTAAACATGATATGAGCATAAGATTTAAAGACTTGCAAGAACTAATAATACCGGATTGGGTGATTAATCCGTTTGAATCAGACGTGGAACAAGTTAGTCAACATTTACAAGAAGAATTAATTGAGCTACAAAATGACTTCGAGGCAAAAGCACGATTCAGTCACACACATTACGAAAAATTTTGGATCCAGCAGAAGCTTGCGTATCCCGTTCTTTGGCATGAAACTAAATTGCTAATTACAGCATTCCCAACGTCGTATTTGGTGGAGAAGGGGTTCAGTGCAGTAGTGCTGCTACTACAAAAGCAACGAAACCGACTGCAAATTTGTAACAGGAGATTTGAGACTTCTGTTAACAAACTTAGAACCAAATATTTCAAAACTGTCTGAGTCACACCAAGCGCAAGGATCTCATTAAGCTTCATTAGTAAGTGAATTTTTATATAATTATACCAATTTTTTCATGTTTAAAGTGGTTTCATGAGGAGATGCTTAAATAAGATACGTATGCAGTCATTTAGGCGTTATTAAAATGATATGATTATAATAGTTATAGAGTTGTAAGAACTAATTTTATATCATTTGCTCCACCAATTTGTAATTCAAGTATAATGAACTTGTGGTGTATATAATTCCGTACTTAAACTCATATTTAATATAACTATGCTTTTATAAATGTGCTTCTTTTTCTTTATATTATAAGAAAAGATAACTCATTAACTGCATTGCTTTTTTAAAAGTATGGTGGAATATATATATATATATATATATATATATATATATATATATATATATATATATATATATATATATATATATATATATATATATATATATATATATATATATATATGTGTGTGTGTGTGTGTGTGTGTGTGTGTGTGTGCGCGTGCGCGTGTGCACGATAAAAAGCAAGGGGAGGTTAAAACGGTGGGGGGCATTTTAAAATATTAGTTGTCAAAAGGGGGCGTTGCTACTATCAGGGTTGAGAAACACTGTACTAATTGAACTGACCGTGCCATTTGAATCCAGATTGGACGAGCAACATTCGTTGAAAGCGGCCAAGTATAATGATCTGGCCGTGGATCTGAGACACGATGGGTTCACTGCAAGGGTCATGGCTGTTGAGATGGGCGCAAGAGGGCTCGTGGCTGCATCAGTGTATGATTTATAGAAACTGTTGGGGCTGAAGGGACAGTCGAGAACAAGGGCACTGAAGATGCTTGGTGAAATTGCCGAAAAGGCATCATGCTGGCTGTGGAGCTACCGCAATGGGCTATGGAACTCGTGACAGTAAACTCTGCGGTACAGAAAACACCAGGAATTAGTTTAAGTCCACAATACGTTGAGTTTTTCGGTGTACTGGTGAAAGGGCTGTGACTGACGGGAAACACGCGGCGAATATTATAAGAGGTGTTGGGTACAGAATTTCAGTTGCTAGCGCGCAGTGGCTAGCCTCGTCGGCTTCGTGCAGGTGTGTCAGTGTCTGTCACTAGTCGTGGTGTGCGACGGAACGAACTGAATAATTTGTCTTCTCTTTGTTACTTTCACAATTGCCTCCACGGCTGGCGGAGATGTGGATTTTAAAGTTGCTACCAAAGTGAAATGTGTTCATTTTCGATATAAGACAACAGGAGGCTGAGACACTTGGGAGTCATGACCCAAGTGGGCCCGCCCCCCTTAGAGTGTATACAGGGCCGAAACACTTGTTCGACGTGGGGGACCCCTTCTGATGATCAGATTGCCTCCTGTTGTATCACTGTTACGATGGTGTGTGGGGGTTTGCCTGATGTTTGTCTGACAAGGGTGTTGTCAGATATGTCGGGCTTACAGGGGTGGCCGACCTATTAATTGATAACGCGAATGTGGGCCGTATGAATGGCCAATAAAGACAATACTAATGTAACAGGCAATGTATGGGTCGTATGATTGACCAACATGTAGATCAAGTATGCTGGACCCATGTAGAAAATTCGACAATATACTTTATTGTACGTAGACAGCAACAACGACATCACAGTCAGACGAATGGTTCAAATAGTAGTTACATCTGGTAAGCATTATAAATCGAGCAATAAGTATAAATACAGCCATTTGATTGACATCACCGATCCTTATGAACTGAAGGTCAACGGCTTGACAAAATACATGGTCGTTACTAAGGAACCATGTTTTAACTTCTTTATGTATTATAAATCAATCTGAAACATCATCGCTCCTCAAGTCAGAGGGACGCACTAGCCATTGATCATGACAGATACAAGGGAAGTCCTGCCTTGACAAATAGGGCTTTGGGTCTTGATGCAAGAGACCTTGAAACGTGCCGTTAACTGGCAATACTTATGAATTTAAACGAATTCCTGGAACAATCCCTCAGGAATAAAACTCTTGAGTACTTCAATATATTAGTAACTATGGGTCTTCTCTTTACATTGGAGAAAGAACACCAAAATATGCGTCCATCAACGACGACCGAAATATTACAAAGCCCCAAAGGGTATGATTTGTATAGCAATAAATCTACGCAACAAAAGTGCGTCATCTGCATTCAATGATGATGCAGAAAAGTACGCATAACTATTTTAAAATGTACATCTATATCAGATGCGCTCACATGTGCGTCTATCAAAACTAGACTGGCATGTTGTTGCGTGCATATTTTGACGCACATATTACAAAAAATCGATATGGCTATTTAATATGGAAAAGATATAGACATTCATTCATTTGTGTATGAAAATGCTGTCTATGGGGAAAGCGAGATAATCCATGTTTGATTCACACTTTTGATTATAGGAGTAATCGTTCTGGATATTGATCCGGCGCAAGGATATTGCTTTTATATTTGTACTTATTTTTAGGGCCAGAAAATAGATTAATTTGCTTATTATGTTTATGGCCTGAATTCATATGTATTACATATTATTAGTACAAGTAGAATCAGTCCTATATTGTATATTTTGGATGGGTAGGCGGGACTAGATTCTTGTCATTCCGGTCTAGCGGAAGTATGAGTTGTCTTGACAAGTCGTGATGAGTTCCGATGTACCGTGATAATGGCGGGTACGCACTTTTCAAAGGGCTGGTAGATTCTTAAGGAAATATGATTCATGAAGTGGTTTTCTTCTAAAGGAGATGGTATCTCTACTATAGTTTATGTTAGAGACTCTCCTAAGGTACGGTACAATGTATAATTCGGACTCCATGTATTGCCAGACCCTATTTTGATGATCTCATGTCGATTCGACCTAGATGGAACATTGTGCTTCGTATCGCTAGGGTCGTGTTTTGTATCGACAAAGATGACAGACTTTCCTACAGCGGTTATGGCTACGTGAATTAACCTGATCACCGTAGAGCTGTATGGGAACATTTATGAAATCATTTATATACCCATTATAAATTAACTCTGGCTTATATTCTCCTTCCTATGAATGAGTGAACGACAACTCAGGGAGGCGGCCATGTTAGATTTCGGTCATCATATGTTTTGATCACTGCCAAGAGAACAGATTATTTATCCTATTATCGGACAGTGACAGGGAGATCACAATCTTGCTAGAAACCCCCTCTTTCGTGGTTTCATAATATATGCTACAAACTATGGACGTCAAGTAACTTTAGTTATTTACCGATCTGCCTTCACTGACGCGTTTAGTCAGATAGGGGGATGCGGCCATAATGTATCATGACATTGAACTTTTGATGTACTGCCCATTATTTCTGAATGTGTCATGACTTCAGATCTGCTATGTATACCTACAAATTGATATGTCAACATACCATGATGTACCCGTATGTCCCAGTGTGTACGTCTGAATAAATTGAGTAAACAAAGATTCCAGCAGTCTGTATTGGTGCCTTGTAGACACAAGTGTATGAGTGGTTATATTGGTCAGCACACGAACGGTACACCATTCGCGTCAATCACACTCTACATTTCTACTCCATACATACACCATCCTGCGTCGGTTGAAGTGACCAAGTTTAGGGCCTGCTTCCCCTGGAGCCTTTGCCTTCCCTAACTCAGGACTAGGGTGAGTTACCCATTTACAGCTGGGTAGACTGGAGCATGCCTGATCTCAACAACACACCACTCTTCCTTACAGAGCATACAGACTGACACTTTACAGAGTGGAAAGAAGAAGAGAAACTTTACACATGTGAAAGTCTCACACACTTAACTCCCACTCGCAAAAAGGACTTAACAATCAGTCTGTAAAGAGTTTCCTATCATCGCTCTAAAACATTGAGAACAAAACGTGACAACCAAGAAGAACTCTTATAAATGGTTGCTTCCTCACAACAGAAGGATTGAAATGGTATGACAGTGTAGAACTGATGACATGGTCCAGACCAATACCAGTGAAATAAGAGGGTAAGAAAATACATTTACATTGCAGGAAATAAGATGTTGCAAGTATATATGTACCTCTACATCTCACGGTAGAAGGGGAACGACTAAGTAAGTAAGTAAGTATATATAGCATTACAAGGCAGCCTCTTGTTTTAGAATCCCCACGTTAAGAAACAAAAAAGTTGAAGACCTAAACCCCACAGGGAGGTGAAATGTGATGGTGAGCTAACAAGGATGGGTGTGAAAAAGAATCGAAAAAAGGTAATTCGTCTTACGAGGACAAAAGACAAAGAAAAAAGCCTACGTTACGACCACAAGGCCTTCGTCGGGGAAAGGAAAGAAAGTGAAGGCTAGATAGGACACATAAGAACCTAAAAAAATATAAAAATTACACCTAGGTACTTCCCTGAAGGAAACTTCCCGCAAACGTACTGGCGTGCCCGGAAAAGGAAATGACTGTCATTTCCTTTTCCGGTCACGCCAATCCGTTTGCGGGAAGTTTCCTTCAGGGAAGTACCTAGGTGTAATTTTTATATTTTTTTATATTACCTTTTTTCGATTCTTTTTCACACCCATCCTTGTTAGCTCACCATCACATTTCACCTCCCTGTGGGGTTTAGGTCTTCAACTACAGATATGTTGTTCCAAACACTATACAGTACTATCGCATCGTACGCGGTGGTAAAGTTTCGAGGACACCGCGTAAAGTTAAAAAAAGAAGAAAGCGTATAGTCAAAATAGTGTGGTAGCCAAAGCAAGCTCCACCCAACCCCCCACCCCTTCCCCAAATTGTTCAACTATATAACATTATTATTTTATCATATATACTGTAACATTTAACGACTCCTTTGCGTTTAGAGGCCATTGTTTACAATAATGGGTTTTTGTTTGAAATTTATAGAATTTAATGCACAATAACACAGAAAAAAGTGTTATAGGACTGTGAATACACGCTAACTCAAGCTGGAAGAGTTTTATTTTCTAAAATAGCTTTTTAATAAAAAGTCTTTTATGCATTTATTTTGTTAAAATCATGTAAATAATTAGAACAATTTACAATTAAATCTTTGGCAATCCCCCGAATACCGGTCCCAAATGACTCAATACGGTTTATGTTAGAAAATTTCCCTTACAGGGTCTTATTTGGTAATGCCGGTTCAGGGGCGACATAAAAGGGGAAAACAAATCTAAAATTACAAGTTTTTTTTCCCCCCCGCTGTAACATTATCATTTTGATATTCCGATACAGTGAGTGAAGTCGACCATTTCTTTTCTTCCAAAGTTGTGAATAAATTGATAATTATTCCTTGCGAATTTGTGCATTTGAGATAAAAATATTAATAATGCCAGGTAGACCATCAGCTCCGACACAGATCAGCAACAATGTTCTACCAGTTCAACAACTACCAGCTGTAGATGTCAGACCTAGTGACTTGTATACATTAATGAACAACAAACTCCAATGGTTACAGTGGTTTGCTACACACCGATTAATAAGAAACGCCGTAAACTGTTCTTCTTGCGGACGTCTGATGTCTTTAGTTTCTCGTTTGGAATGTTGTGACAGATTCTCTTGGCGGTGCCGTAATTGTAATTGTCGTTGCAGTGTACGGACAGGTTCGTTCTTTGCTAATTGTGAACTGGCAACGGAAAAAATTGTGATGACAATGTTTTACTGGCTGTTCGAGGTGAAGTCGAAACATAGGATGTTTTTCGAGAGGTTGACAAGTTATGACACTTGTTGATTACAATAATATTTTCGTTTAGAATGTTACAACTGGCTGCTGCTCAACAATCCACAGTTGGGAGGATTTGATGCTAATGGACAGTCAGTGTTCGTTGAAGTTGACGAGAGCTACTTTTTCCACCGCAAGTACCATCGTGGTCGATGTGCCAAATCTTTTTATAATTGTATCCCATTGGATAACCTAGGTAAAGCTGAATCATGGTTAAGTCCGCGTAAGATGCGATCAAACTGTATCTCAATGTTTCTCTCCAATTATCACTTGGAGGTCACAGGTAAAAGTCACACAACAGACACTATATTTTCACTTTCGAGCCCTAATCAAATTCTGCACTTTTTACGACACTCAATTTCCTGAAACCTCGCTGGGTCGAGATATTTGTTTCACGATAACACGCTGAGATGTTTATCAGGCAACAGTAGGTGCGCCGATACCGACGCTTGTGAAAGAAACGTTGGTTCGTTAAAAGACACTCGAGTACATGTTGGACACAAATATCACAAACTTGGCTTGAAAGGAGTGACTACGGAATTCTCAGGCTGATGTATTATGTCGTATGTGCGGCGTAGAACCAGTTTTTGTCATGTTTTCTACGCCGGAAACCTCGTAGGCACGGTTGGGCGGTAGTGATAATAATTTATAGATTAAGGTCATTAAGTTAACGTCCTAGGAAATAATTTGAAGTTTTAAAACTTGTTTCGCTGTCTACATAATGGTTTAATTTTTTAGATATTCAACTGTCATTTATTAACCCCTAAGCTCCCAGTGGAGCGTAGGCCATCAATTGGGTCTCGCCTTGTCCTCTTGTCTTGTGCCATCCATTCAAGTCTGTTCATGTCTTCTTTGTCCATTTTAAGTCGGTTTCACATTGCCGACTTCATGTGCTTTTATGACTCATTCTATGACTTTTAACATGTTGATTCCAAAGGTCTGTCTTGTAACGCTGTGAACATGTATCATACTATATGTTGTTGTTGTTGTTTAACTAAGGCTGAGCTTCTCGCTTTTTTGGAACCAATACCAAGTTGAAGAGTCCTTGGTATTTTCTACACCAGTGGTATTCAACCTGGGGTACGAGAAAACATCTAACAGGGTACGTGAAAAAAAAAATATGATAATGCACTGTCGGAGGTTTTTTTTTTTTTCATTATATTAAGTAAACTAAACTTTAGATGTGTTAAACTTTAATTTATTATATTGGATGTAAATTATGTAATCTATATTAGATGCTTGCCCTATGCCCTAGAATGTTATTTATGTATAGGTAAACTGAATACTTGGAATTATGCACCAATAACCTTGGGGGTACATAGTTAAAAATAAATTATATCTGAGGGTACGTGAACAAAAAAGGTTGAATACCACTGATGTACACTGTAGATCTAGGCTTTTCCTCTGGCTTTTCTGCTATTCCGAAACGCGTTGAGTTGATGTTATGAGCTCCAATTTCTCCAGCTTGGCTGGCAATTAAAAGATCGTCACATCTAGTCCCAAGCTAGGAGGAAGAAGCGCTAGGCATTCTGTACATTCCATGCCATCCAAGTGGGCTCTCCTAATGCGCAGAGCTAAAATACCGTGCTCTGGTTCTGGGCTATCTCAAGGAATTGTCACGTCTTGCATAGATCCACTTATCAGCTCCACCTGCTTATCACTGGGTCCATAGTGAGATCCTTCTGCATGCAATCAACCAGGCCAAAGCCAAATAATCACGTCTGGAGCTCAAAGGACTTCTTGTGCAATGCTGGGTTCTCAACAAGTTTCACCACAGGGGAAATCCTTGATGTGAAAATTGCTTTCATTTTTCTTGACTACCATCTTATTTTCCAATGCAATGGAAACCCTTCCTGTCCTGTGTGATCTTAATTTGATGCCTTTGTCTGTAACTCCAACATTGTCCAAGTTATAATAATAATAATTGCCCCTTCAGTCATAACTAACTATGGGAATGCGCCCCTGAGGTGACAGCCCTCAGCTGCTTATTTTCCTGGATGTTCCTTTCGACGTTTTCTCCTCTCTTCTGCTTGTTGTGTGAGCTTCTTTTCGCCCAAACTGAAGTGGCGCCGCAGATAGCATCGCCACTTGGTGCGATCGGCAGCTTTATCCTCTCAGGTTGCTGGATTTATGTCCAGTGCCCTCATGTCTCTCTTGCACACATCTTTGAATTTTAGCTGCGGTGGCCCAACCGTTCTTTTGCCATCTGTCCAGTAGAAGGTATCTTTCGGGATGCGACCATCTTTCATGCAGCGGACATGGCCAAGACAGCGTAGTCTGCGCTGTCTAAGCAGTGTATACATGCTTTGAAGACCAGCACGTGACAACACCTCGACTTTTGTCACTTTATCTTTCCTCGAAATGCTGAGGATGTGGCGTAGACACCGTAGATGGAAGGTGTTGACCCTTCTTTCCTGCTTAGCATAGGTTGTCCATGTCTCGCTACCATATATAAGTGTGCTGGTGACGCATGCGTTATATACCGCAACTTTGGTCTTCATTGTGAGTTTTGAGTTTCCCCAAACACGCGATGTGAGGCGAGCACAGGTAGCTGCAGCTTTCCCAATGCGGCTGTCAATTGCTGCCCTCCAAGGCGCGAGCTTGGGCACAGTTATATAGAGATCAAGCTGTTGCCCGTGCAGCATGTTTCCCCCCTTCACGTAGCCGGTAGATCCAAAGGAACAGCAGTAGCCGATAGAGTTTGGTACCAGCCACGTCGCAGGACTTGCCAGAATAAGATCGAATCAACATTAGACTGCCTTAGGGACTCCGACTCCGAATTTTTCCTCAGGGTTTACTCCCGAAGCCTTTCCCATAAATGGATATTCCCGTTAGGCTGCGGTGGTTTAAATTCAGAGTTTTACCTTCTCTTAGAGAGGCTATCAAAGAAGGATCACGAGCCCTATCTGCCCGAAGCTACTGGTTTTAAGGCGTCAGTGACTCGCTTTCGCCCCTTCTCCCGTCGGTGGAAACAGTTCCGCCGGGCTCAAATTGAGCCACACATGAAGGACGGGAGCTGGGCTTGGTCGTCAGAGGTTATTTGAGGCGCGTGCCATTGAAGCATTCATTTGCAGTGAGAGCTTATCCTCACTACAACTCCCGGCTATAACAACCTTTGGATATTTGTTAAAGCCTACCACTTTAAATACCTTGGAGCTGTCATAGACTGGAAAGGAGGCATCAAAGAAGATTTGGCTACCCGAAGAGCAGCAGCTGGGAGCGTTTTCAGACCATAAATCGAGGACTCCTCAGTAAATCAGAAATTGGCAAGAAGACCAAGATGTCTGTATACCGCTCAACTTATGTTCCACTCGTGACATTTGGATGGGAGTCATGGGCAATGACTGCAACCCACAAAAGCCAGTTCTAGACCTGAGAAATGAGGTATCTGAGGAAGGGAAGATCGGCTACTATGACAAACATGATAAACTAAGAGCAGGGATCCAGACTTCCAGGGCGACCCAGACACGACCCAGAGTTCGCTGGGAGGACAACATTAGACAATCTCTGAAGGGCACAAGGACTAGATTGGAACCAGGCCAGGAAGAAGACAGCCGATAGGATAGTATACCGTTCTCTCTTGCAAACCTCTACACCCCAGAGTAGAAGAGGAACGACTAAGTAAGTAAGTTTGTTAAAGGCCGTATTCCGCGGGGAGATGAAAGGTAGAGAAATGAGTGAAGAATATGTTTAGATGGTCTCTAGTCAAATGGCAATACACTAACATAAATACATTCATGTAAATTCAATACCACGTGTGTTCCTTTATCTGTGACTGTTTACATGTTCGGGGGGGGGGGGGGGGGAGGGGGGGGGAAACGTCTTTTAGACCATCTTACAATTTGTAACAACGTTTCTATGGCGATAAGAGCGCCATCAAGATGGTCCTACTGTCTGGCGTGTGCGATCATGTAACGCCACAATTTCCCGTCACATGTGCATTCGTTCAATTCTGTTGTTGATGCCGTGCTTTGCCGAATCTTAATATTTTGCTTTTGTTCCCTATGAAGCATTAAGAAACAACTGCAACTGGCCCCCCTTGCAGGAAGCCTGCACAGAAAATTCACATGCTCTTGGATCAATAGTTTCTGTAGCAGTATTGTTCTATGTTCAAGACAGCAGAGGGACAGGAAACAAGATGGGCAGAGCACTTCAGAGAAACTCTGAACAAGGAAATACCAGAGACACAATTGAATGTTCCTGAGGCTGAAAACGATCTAGATGTAAATACAGACATTCCACGAAAAGAAGAAATCATCACAGCAATCAAAGGGTTAAAGAACGGTAAAGCTCCGGGCCATGATAACTTAAATGCAGAGCTATTTAAGACAGACCCTGAGCTAGCAGCAGAACTATTAGAACCACTATTTGCACAAGTGTGGAAAACGGGGACAACACCATCAGAGTGGAACAAAGGAATAATTGTCAAATTGCCCAAGAAGGGAGATCTTTCAGACTGCAATAATTGGAGAGGAATCACTCTTCTCTCAGTTCCCAGCAAAATACTAGGCAGTATAATTATACAGAGAATTTCAAAGGCAGTAGACTACAAACTGAGGAAAGAACAAGCAGGATTTAGAAAGAACAGAAGATGTGTAGACCATATATTCACTCTCAGGAACATTATAGAGCAGTGCTCAGAATGGCAAAGACAGCTTTACATAAATTTTGTTGATTTTGAAAAGGCTTTTGACAGCATACATAGGGACAGTTTATGGAAAATACTGAGGACTTATGGAATTCCAAGCTGCATAGTGTCAATCATAAAAAGCCCCTATGCCAACTTTACGTGTAGTGTTGGGCAGAGCAACCTAACCTTCGAAGTGAAGACAGGAGTACGACAGGGATGCCCCTTATCAACCACTCTATTTTTAACAGTCATAGACTGGGTGATGCGCCAGACAACAGAGGGCAGTCCAAGAGGAATAAGATGGACTACATTTTCAACATTGGAAGATCTGGAATATGCAGATGACATTGCACTGCTGGCACATTCACATCAACACATCCAGGAAAAAACGGATAGACTTAATAAATTTAGCCAGCAGGTGGGCTAGAACATCAATTTAAAGAAGTCTGAGGTCATGACGCTCAATGTGAGCAACCCTGAGCCCATATCAGTAAGGAATCAGCAACTGGTACAGACAGATGCCTTCACATACCTAGGAAGCATAGTAACACCAGACGGTGGGGCAGGCAAAGACATCAACATCAGAATGAATAAGGCAAGAACAGCCTTCTTTAGCCTAAATAACATCTGGAAGTCCTCCCAATACAGCACAAGCACAAAATTAAGATTATACCAGAGTTGCGTGCTTTCTGTGCTTCTCTATGGTGCGGAATGCTGGAGAGTCACAGAGAAGGAAATGTCAAAATTGTCCTCTTTTCACACAACATGCCTAAGAAAAATTCACCGAATCTTTTGGCCGAATACCATCACCAACCAAGATCTGCTTACTCGTAGCAAGCAAGAGGACATGCATACCATCATAGCTGGCAGACGCTGGAGCTGGGTTGGTCATGTCCTCAGAAGAGACCCCGATGCCATCACAAGAACAGCTATGCTTTGGACCCCTGAAGGAAAGCGAAAGAGAGGCCGACCAAAAACAACTTGGCGGAGGACTGTGGAGGCTGAGATGCAACGAATGAACCAGAGTTGGGGCACTGTACGAAGGATGGCCACCGACCGTGCAAAGTGGAATCAATTTGTTGTTGCCCTACAAGACGCCACTAGGCGTGATGGCCACTGACTGCTTTGACGGTCGGCGGTTAAGGATCGAAGAAGAAGAATTGTTCTATGTGATAAGGTTACCAGTTCAATGCCCAACCTTATATTAGTCATCTTGTACGACATGCATGAGTGTCATTTGTGTGTCTGTCAAATAAATTGTTTGTTAAGTTGCACTAATTATTTCAAGCCTTGATTACAGTTGTGCCTTCATGCAGTTCCTATCGGGACTTTAGTGACACAAAGGAATAATCGTCGCACTGATTGCTCAAGACAACTAATATGTGCATTTGGCTGGCAGCTTCATTATGTCAAATAAATAGCTGCAGAAACCATTACTGTATGAGAATATAAATGCTTGGTGCTGGTGATGATGGTTCAAGTGATGATGGTGCTGGTGATGATGGTTCAAGTGAAACAGCTGCAATGGTGATCCATGCTTCATAAGGAACAAGAAATGATAAATATGTTGTGTGCAGTTTTGAACTACTGTTTCTTGATCAGTACCTACACACATATTCTAAAGAATATAACTGAACTATAAATGGGGGATTTGGCGCCTTCAAAATATTATCAGCGGACTCACGAATATTACATTAGACCCTATTTTAAGACGCGGTCATACAGTAATCTGGCTTCCGTTGTTTAGTCAAACTAAGTTCTTTAACTACGATAAAGCTCTCTCACCCTTTATCATTATTTGAATTAGCCGCGTCAGTCGAAGAAGTGAAGAGATAATTTTGAATATCCAGCCATTAGTTTGCGTGGTTGAGCGTTATTATGATGTAATTGTTAACTATCTAATGTAGTGGGGGATAGAGATATCTTGTGACTATGTTGACCTTTATCTAATCCACAAGTTATCGCTAACGATGTCAAGTCCGCCCAGAGTAACGTTCAAAGTTTGAGAGGATTAGTCTCAGAACGCTGGGCGAGAATTTCTTCTTCTTCTTCGTACACTCTCAGAAGTCCACTTGAATGTTCTCAAAGAAATCAGTAGTCAGTGTGTGAGTGATTAGTGCGAGAAGTTGAGATGTTTTTAGTGTAAGAAATACAGATGTTTTTTTAAGTGTGAGGTTGTTTAAGTGCGAAACATTGAGATGTTTTTTTATGCGCGAAACATTGAGATGTTTTTAGAATGAGAAATAGAGATGTTTTTCCTGTGTGAAATGTTGAGATATTTGTAGTGTGAGAAATAGAGATATTTTTAGTATAGAAGCGAGAGAGAGAGAGAGAGAGAGAGAGAGAGAGAGAGAGAGAGAGAGGGAGAGAGAGAGAGACAGACAGACAGACAGAGAGAGAGAGAGAGATCCCGTTACACGCCCTTTTAGACATTTTGGGAATATGGTGTTAGGCCCAAATTTTCTTGACGATCGGCACACTAGGGGTGATGTGGTCAGCATCACGACCGGCACCTTAACCCAGAAAGGGAGAGATAAGCCCTTAATAAATTCACGCCAAGACTTGCTGTCCTATGCCATCCGCTTAAGGTCTTTTTTTATACAATCTATGTGGAGTGAAGTGTTAGAGACTTCACTATGACAGGTCCAGCTTTATGATATAGTGTAACTAGTTCTTGTCCTGTTCCCCTCACTATGTGTTTTTCGGAATCCCTGTATTCCTCTTGCCATGTGGGTTCCAGAAAAAGAACTGCCTTATAATGTTATCAGCTGCTTTCTTCAATGTATCGTACCCAACCACAATGCTTCTTCCCCACCACATATTCCACTTGTATCTGTCTCGTTCTTTCCATCAGTTCAACTTTGGTGAGTTTGTTAAAGTCAATAGCAACAGGTTTAACAACTCTATTTATTTAGCTACAGGCAGGGTGATTGATAAGACACACCCTATTTTTAAATGGCCATTTCTTCACTCCTATCCAACTAATTTATATGAAACAAACATCAAAATAAAGAAAATTATCTCTCATTTTATTACATACAAGGTTATGTCGCATTAACATTACAGCTCAGCTTGAGATCCTGTTGGTTCGGCACGTGACCTCATATCGGGCAGTAATTTTTTTATTAGGGGTCGGACTGGATCAGAGGTATGGCGTCCGCCTTGCATTCTACAGGTACCAGAATCGATTCCCGGTAGAGGGAATATAATTTATGGGAATTTTTTTTTAGATCCAGTGGTCCTAATGATGTCATACTCCCCCCTGGTCTCCTGGGTAGTGAGATCGGATGCATTGTCTTCTCGGATAAGGGCGAAAAAAAGGAGGTCCCGTGCACAAGTTGCGCACGTTAAAAACCCCACGGTAGTTGGATATCGTAAAGAGTAGGCCACAAGGCCGCTGCCCTGGAAAAATTTAAATATTATAAACCTACCCAAAAATATTAATAGAATGTGTGATTCATGTATAAACACATTGGGATTCTCGCCGGTGCTACGGAGTTTGTGCACTGTGCTGAGATTCTCCTTGTGTTATCTAAGGGAGGTGATCGAAGCGCTGATGGAGTTGTCCATGTGCAATGAAGATGGTCCTTAAAAGCAAAACAATTTGTAATTTCTGTCTCTTGTAACGTCAGAATTATGGCCATGTTAGATGTAAACTTTGTTTGATTTTGTTGGCGGGAATAAAAAATTGAACTTATTTGTAAAATGTCAGTTCTGGCTCATTGTTGCCATATTTTTTTCATGTATGTCCGTCCAATGGATACATACATGCGAGCCGGATTGAGGCTAACTGATGCCCTAAGCACAGCCCAACCTCGACCTTCCATTGTTCAACTGACAAGACATTAAGACTCAATAAGAGCTGAAGGTGAAATAAGAGATTGAAATATTCAGTTTTCTTCCAGGCCAGACCCCACAACTATATTAAATAAAAACTGTTTAAAAAAAAAAAATTATATTTAACACCAAATAGAGTGAGCAATATAAGCAAATTATTGACTTACTAGCAATAACCCGTCAAACTTGACGGGTTTTTAATTATAGTGTGCTATTTCCGTTCCCGGATGAGCAGATAGAAGTACATTCTTAGAGGTTTTTTTTTTTTGTTTCTTTCCATTATACAGTGTAATCAAACTGTTCATAAACCCCGTCATTTGAACGCTTTTCTTTGTTGATTGTAACTTTTTTCGGGAGAGTATATATATATAATGGAAACAATACAATTTTTCAACACGGTTGCATCCCTCGCTGTGACCAACGTACACACGGCGAGAATTATGTTATTTTAGATTCAATTTAAAAGTTCTTTGATGACAACATTTCGTGTGAAAGTGCGTGAATTGTTTTCAAAGAGTGTTCCTTGATAATAAGTGGTTTTAACAAAAACTTGCAAGTTTTCAGCATTTGTACATCGGGTGAGGGCTCATGCACACCAATTTTTACGCACTTTTTCTTTGTCGAGCGCTACTAATTTCGTGAAAGAATTTAAAAAAAAATAAGAAAAAATAAAACGAAAGTATTTGTTTTATATAACACCCACGCCGCGCAAGTTGCACACCGTGCGTTGCGCGCTTTTTTTCTGGCGCTAGTTACTATTTTGATTGGGACCGACCGACGCAACATACATCGGTATTTATATATTATGTTATTATATATAGTTGGGATAACTAGGTATTTATATGTTAGGATAACTAGGGAAACACGGCAGATAAGGGCAATTTTAAAAAATTCGACTAAAGTCGAATGTGGCAGAGTTAAGGGCATGGTAGCTAGGGGAAAAAAACTCTGTGCTTCCCCCCCATCCCTCTTCTCTTAGTGCCCTACGCACGTGCTTATTTTGCTTAATGGTTAATCCAGCCCTGGATACATGTGAGGATATACGAATTTAAAAACAGGAAGTGACTTATCAACAACCCTGTATACCAGGGCCTTAGATAGGACTTAATAGGGGGGGTTAATATCAAATTTTTTTAATGCACTATTTTGGTACCGGTACAGTATAATTCCCCCCCCCCCCCCCCCCCCCCCCCCCCCCCCCCCCCCCCCCCCCCACCCCCCCCACCCCCCCCCCCCCCTTAACCCCCAAAAATGAAGAATTTCATTGAAAATATCAAATTTTAGATACATATTGCACTGGAAAGTACATTCATTTGCCCACATTTCTGTATGTTTATTTTCACTAAAAACCTTTGTGGACGATTTTATATAAAATTTTTAAAGTATGTCAGGTAAGTGTATTTTTACCTAATTATATATGTAAAATATACAAATTGGTATATTTGTGATGCTATATTGCTTCTAATGCATGGATTTTAATTTTCGGTACCGTATTCATTTCCCTGAAGCAAACAGAATTCAAGTTTTTCAAACATAGTTTCATGTGTAAAAATAATTTTGACTGGCTGATTTTTATTAACCATGGGGTCCTTTGATGGGTCATCGAAATAATAACGTGGCTGGAGGTATTCCAGTAGAGTGGTAGGGTACCTCCTTATACGCAAATAAAGCTGCAGGTAAGAACGAATCACAGGATTCTGGTTCCTCCTGTGCGAGCTTACGTAAAATTGTAAGTAGAGTCCCGTTATATCTTTCCACTTGTCCAATCGATTGTGGATGATAAAATGTGCGGACGAGAATATTTTGAAAAATCCTAAAAACTTCCTCCATCAGTTTCCCTCTGAACTGTGAACCATTGTCAGTTAATATCTGATAAGGGTATCCTAATCTTGAATATATTGAGAGCAAAGCCTCTCCTACATGTACTGAGTCTGCTGAGGGTAGAGCAATCGCTTCCCCCCGCATAGTACATGTCTACCAGAGAAAGGATGTATTTTTTCGGAAACTGACGAAAAGCGCATACAGTCTGCTGAAATGAAGAATTTAATGAAAAGTAAGCTGCAAAGTATGACACAGAACATGGAATCAATAAAGGAAAATACCAGAGATGATTCCTACATAGCAGGGGGATACTGAGGTGAGTAAATTTTGTGTAAAAGTGTAATTCCTCCCTTTTTTCTTAATTTTCTCAAAATCTCATTTTTCACACAAATGTGGGCACGTTGCCCATGATTTTTCATAAACTATTAGTGATACAGCAGTAAATTTTGGACCACGTGCTGTACACATAGTGGTCATTAAATTAAACTAAAATAAAGGATATATGTTAACAAACTACAAAACTGTTGAGAAATAGCTAAGATACCCCCCTTAAAAATTTCAACTTTTTTTCGATTGGTATGTTAAAATCCAAAAAAACTCAGATATCAAACCAATCAAAATTATTTTAGTATACAATCATTATCATATATTAACAAATGAAACAGCCAAATTTCATAACTCAAGTTGTACTCACATTTGAGATATCTTGGGCAACAAAATACCCAAAAAAGCTAAAATTTGCCTTTTTTTCACTGTTTTTCCGCCATAGATTGCACGTTTTTAGTATATACCTCAATGTTTTGTATTTTTTTCAGTCATTTTGCTTGTATAAATGACCAGATATAGATATTACCTTATAATTCTGTGTTTTTCATTTTGGGGGTTTAACCTCCCCTTTAGAACGTCTGTAGCAAGTCTGTCGCACTTTGTATAGTGTTTCTCCTGATAGCTAATTGTATTGTGGGTTCTACTCTTGATGATATTTCTATACATCAGTGGTTCCCAACTTTTTAGGATTCCCGTATCAATTTGGCTTCACGTAAACCGTCCGGTGCTCCCTTTTCAATATGAGAGAAAATTCATTTTAGATCTAATCTGCACACAAGCTTCCAGTTTGGAAACATCTTTTCCCTGAAATGATAGAAAACATTCCTGGAACTGAAAGAAAAAAGAGCCAGACTGCAAAAGATAGAAAATCCATAGCGACAAGATATAGAGAGAAACATTACCCACGCAACACCTGGACCCAAGCATACACAGATGGATCAGAAACAAAAGCAAGCGAAAATGGAGGTGAAGGTAAGTACTGGTGGACAAATAAGTTGTCAGTGGCAACAGGATAATTCTCAAGTAACTTCAGAGCAGAGGCAGAGGCCTTGAAAACTGCAGCAGAGTTTATATTGACAGAAGAAAGCTCGGAGAGACAAGTTGCTTTCTTTACCGATGCACAGTCAGTAACTGCAACGTTGAAAAGCCAAAATAATACAGACCTGGATGACCTCAGAATAGTGCTCCACAAACTATGTCAACGATTTAAAAGTGTTGTGATTCAATGGATCCCATCTCATTGTAACATCACCGGCAATGAAGAGGCTGACAGATTAGCAAAGGAAGGTGGAAATCTACCTCAGCCTGATGCCAGAATAACTTTCCATGAGGCAAAGAGTTTTATCAGAACCAGATACAGAAACAAATGCAATGTAGAACATCCAGGTCACACACAAAATGATGCATGCTACTGCTCAACAGAAGAGAACAAGTGGAAATCTTCAGATTCCGCATTTGCCACAACAGATTGAGATATCATTTATTCAACAAGCTAAAGATATGAACTACCGATCAGTGTAACTGTGGCACTGATAAAATGACTGCTGAACATCTGCTTGAATGTTGCCCAACATATGCGGAACAGAGAAAGCATATATGGCCGACACCAGTACCATTCGTGGAAAAGCTCTATGGAGATTCTAATAGCCTCAAACTGACTACTGCTTTCTTTAAAAACATTCAAGTAGACGTCTGAGAGTGTACGAAGAAGAAGAAGAAGATTTAGTTATATGCACATATGAAAATAAACACATCGATTAATTAATCTTTAATAAAGAAAATTGTATTTGGTACATAATGTACAATATTTTAGTATTATAAGATATTAACAGCGGTAGGCGGGAGATTGCTGTCTTTTAGTAGGATAATATATCTACTAAACAAATGTTCCCCGTACCATCTTAACTCTCTGGGTGTACGTGTTCCACACGCTGATATGAAAGCCGATACTAGTAAAGGAAAACCTTTCATTATTTTCTTGCTTCCTCTTCCGCCACCCACAACCTGCATCCTGGTTTCGACGTGATCCAACGTTCATTTATATTACTCTCTGGCCTAAGGCAAGGTCATCTGCAGGCCCTGTAAAGGAAAGAGGGGGGGGGGGGGGGGGGCGTTTAATGAATCTGTCACCAGGTGTAAACAGAAGATTGTCACGTTTGGGATGTCCAGACATCTGGGTTGGTCACACCACTTGGCAGGGGGCAGATCACATCCAGACAGACCGTTTGCCAAGAAAGATAAATGTCACGCGCAGGTACTTCTTAGAATTTGTTTCACGTTTCCATCAAGTCACCTTTCACGCTACCACCTTCTTCTTCTTTTTCTTCTTCTTCTTCTTCTACAAATACAATGTTTGGTGACGAAGGTGATCATGTCTCTGCACAACTTCCTGTCTCCGGTACTATTTATCAATTCTGTTGTTGACGTCTGTCCATGTCACGATGTTAAACTGTCCAGTATCTTCTCCATTTGATTTTCCCTGTCAGTCTTTCCTGTTGTTACGATATATTTTCCCTGTTGTTACGATATATTTTCCCTGTTGTTACGATATATTTTGGTTATAGGTGGAAAGAACAATTCTGGAAATATATGTATAAAAAAATAAATAAAAACCCTAGAATACCCCCTTACCCCATATAGTCCAATGGGATCTCAGAAGATACAAAGAAAGCCTAACACGTTTTCCTAATCAACAACTAATATGACGTTGTGAATGGGGCTGGTAACCGAACAAACTGCTACAGAAACCACATGTGCAACAGCACGTGACTGCTTTGGTTCAGTCTTCCTATACAGGGGTCAGCCACAGTTGTGGCTCCATGCTCTGTAAGGATCAGAAAAGAAATTCATAAAAGTGCCCCTATGCTGATTCATGTCACTTATTCATTGGAACCAGCATGTCTCACATTACAGGCTACCAGGCGGGCATGAAGATTTGTGGGAGATTATAAACATGCACGCTTTTTAAAACAGAGATTTGACATGGGGAAGTTTGCTAAGGAATAGAAGAGTTGAAATGGTACGACAAAGTCACTGACGTAGAACTGATGACAAGTACCAGACCAGTGACAGTGGAACAAGAGATGAGGACAAGAAGACGCTGGTGCTGGATGGGACACACACACACACACACACACACACACACACAGAAACACAGACACACACACAGACACACACACACACACGCGCGCACGCACACACGCACGCACGCACACACACACACATCAAGGTGATAGTACTGTATTAGAAAACAGTCCTTGGTTTTGGAAACCCCAGTGTAAGAGTAATAGAGAAGACGGGAAAACATATGGCGAAGGGATTTGAAGACAAAAAAGGAACAAACAAGACGCAGAAAGGCCTTTAACAAATGGTGCAGTATATGAAAGTATCTACTTTAAAAAAAAAAATTAAGTGTGCCTCTTGTCTCGACGAGCGCTGTCCCTCATTCTCAACACGCTTTACGGTTAGTGGATTGTGGTTATGTAATTAATTTTCTTTTGCATGTTTTTTCTTCAAACACCTTTCGTGACACTTTTGTCTGTGAACGTCTTAGTATTCCCACATTGCTTAGTTGTTCCTCTTCTATCGTGAGTTGTAGAGATTTGGAAGAGAGAGCGCCATATTATCCTATCGGCTGCCTGGCCTGGTTCAATTCTAGTCCTCGGTCCTTCAAAGATTGTCTAATGTTGTCCTTCCAGCAGACCCTGAGTCGTCCTTGAGGTTTGGATCCCTGGTTCTTAGTTTCCCATGCTTGTCGTGGTAGCCGATCTTCTCCCATTCTGCAGACATTTCCACATTACTAATTATCTAAATACGGAAGCGGTGGACATTGAACAGTGAAAGCTAAAATTGAACAATTATTAAAAGAGCCTTCCAATTTGTTCGTGGTGCCAGAAAAGTTGAGTTAGAATTGATAGCAATGAAATGACTACAGGAGAATTAGGGCTATCATCGGAACATATATCAGAAAGAGCCCAGTTCCCCCCCCCCCCCCCACCCCAAAAAAAGAAGGCATGATTTACCGGGTTACTTGCTCCTAATTCTATCAAGCCGTACCTACCTATCTGTAATGATCGTCGCCATTTATTTATTCATTTCGCTTTTCCTTTAAAGTGTTTGCCTTATAGTCGCGAGGCAACCCGCTTTCAATAAATACCTTTCAACCATGGACAGAAGTCCTTTGGTTATATAAGAGCCCAGTTGCCAGTCACATGTGAGCTCCAGAGTTAGATACCCATTTACAGCCAGGTAGACTTGAGCATGGTGCTACCAGGTCTCAATCCAGGAATCCGAAAAGCGCTCTAACCGCGGAGCCAAAGAGATATTTCATTGTCCGCTACACGCTATACTGAGAAAAGCAATAGAGAGAGAGAGTGACTGAGAGAGACAGAGAGTGAAGCAGAGAGAGAGAGAGGGAGAGAGAGAGAAATAAAAATACCATTATTATAACAAATGGGTTTCAGAACAGCGGCTCACCATGTCGGACAACGGACAGAACAACCTGGTAATTGGCTTGAAAATACGACCTTTAAGCCTCTTTTTTGAATTGGTCAGCTCAGACGCTCACAATTACCACGTTCTTTGATGGCCAATAGAACATTAATTGTTCTTTTCAGAGCTCGCATAAATAGCCGGGAGACGGTGTTAATGTCCGCCAAAAACTGACTTTTCAAACCACATCAAATTAAACCCACCCCGGCGCCAGAAAGGA
This sequence comes from Oreohelix idahoensis, assembly GCA_024509875.1. Lineage (NCBI taxonomy): Eukaryota > Metazoa > Mollusca > Gastropoda > Stylommatophora > Oreohelicidae > Oreohelix > Oreohelix idahoensis. The sequence goes on from JAMPIV010022350.1 coordinate 25,030, forward strand.
CAGGAAGGGTCAGCGTTAGGGTTCAGTGGAGTACATTTATGAGCCAGGACGAGTGAAAAGGGCGGTTACAAGTGATGGTGGTATTAAGTCTGCAGGCGGAGGTTGGGAAACAAGTGTGACATTTGTTCCATCGAGGAACATAAAAGTGTGGATATCTCAGTGAACGCGTTCGAAATGGTACCTCACCCATCGCGTGTCTTCACTTGACCCGTTTAGTCAAGACATTTCCTGGACGTGCCTGAAACATTGTGGTTGCAAATTTGTTTGATTGGTTGAAAAGACGACCATCAGTCATCACCTTTTAGTTCGCCAACGAGCAAAGTCATTCAAGAAATTGATACCAAGTCCTCCTGTGCCATCCACTCTAGGTCTTACCATAGCTTCACAAGCCCTGTCATTTCTGCCTCCATATCTCTTCTCCATATCCGTGGCCAATGTTCAAATACATGTACAATGAAAGACGCAGTCAACGCTTTAACAAAATTGCACGATCCAAGCCTAGGCTTGACTTATTCAAGAAAAGCTTAGAGTACTCTGCTGCTTAACTTTGGAATTGTCTTCCACATAACCTAAGAAACAACATCAGTCCCTATTCATACAATCGTAGACTTTTCTAATACTTTATGAGTTCTGATTACATGCCCCCCAATCGGATTATCCTTTCTTATAATATCAACGGTATGTTCTAAATGACGATGTTTGTACTTTTCAACATATTTTATGTCATACTTATAAGTAGTTAATGTTAATGTGCTTTTTTGTTTTACTTTACAGCGTTGAATTCCTTGAAATTGATATGTGAGAATAAATGAATTCAGTATGAAAGGTGAGAGAAAGGAAGGGCAGAATGTCAGACGGGCCTGCGTGCCCAATTCTCAACCCTTTGAAAATAAAGTTCGTTCGTTCTCTTACCCTGGGGATCCCATTATACGAACTGTCTTGTAATGCTATCAAAAGCTTTCGCAATGTGTACCCAATTCAACGCCAGTGTCTTTTTGTCTTCTCCTTTTCCACAGGCACCTATCTATTTCGTATCATCAGTTCTATATTGCCTGAAAAGACTTACATGTTCTGTAATTTTGGCATAACCTTGAATTTCCCTCGTGTTATTGCTATCTGTTTATATTGTATTTATCGCTGACAAGTCCAATTGTTCTCTCTATCTCTCTCTCTGTCTGTCTGTCTCTGCTATGCTCTCTGACGAGTTCAGTTCGAATGTTGTCATTGTTAACTGTTTTACTATTTTTGAGTGCCATTTTGCTTTCCTCTTTATCATTTTCTTTCGTTCATGTCATTTTCCCTCTGATACCCTTCCTATATATTATTCCATCCTTCATATATTCTTGTGTTTCATAATTTCTTTATATTATTGTGCCCTCCACAAAAGCTTATGTACTTCTTGTATACTAACTAGTCTGCCATTCACACATTGGTGTACTTCATACATCATGTTTACTACTCTGTCGTTCACACCTTCATGTATGTTGCGTGCATATTTTGACGCACATATTACAAAAATCGATATGGCTATTTAATATGGAAGAGATATAGACATTCATTCATTTGTGTATGAAAATGCTGTCTATGGGGAAAGCGAGATAATCCATGTTTGATTCACACTTTTGATTATAGGAGTAATCGTTTTTGATATTGATCCGGCGCAAGGATATTGCTCTTATATTTGTACTTATTTTTAGGGCCAGAAAATAGATTAATTTGCTTATTATGTTTATGGCCTGAATTCATATGTATTACATATTATTAGTACAAGTAGAATCAGTCCTATATTGTATATTTTGGATGGGTAGGCGGGACTAGATTCTTGTTATTCCGGTCTAGCGGAAGTATGAGTTGTCTTGACAAGTCGTGATGAGTTCCGATGTACCGTGATAATGGCGGGTACGCACTTTTCAAAGGGCTGGTAGATTCTTAAGGAAATATGATTCATGAAGTGGTTTTCTTCTAAAGGAGATGGTATCTCTACTATAGTTTATGTTAGAGACTCTCCTAAGGTACGGTACAATGTATAATTCGGACTCCATGTATTGCCAGACCCTATTTTGATGATCTCATGTCGATTCGACCTAGATGGAACATTGTGCTTCGTATCGCTAGGGTCGTGTTTTGTATCGACAAAGATGACAGACTTTCCTACAGCGGTTATGGCTACGTGAACTAACCTGATCACCGTAGAGCTGTATGGGAACATTTATGAAATCATTTATATACCCATTATAAATTAACTCTGGCTTATATTCTCCTTCCTATGAATGAGTGAACGACAACTCAGGGAGGCGGCCATGTTAGATTTCGGTCATCATATGTTTTGATCACTGCCAAGAGAACAGATTATTTATCCTATTATCGGACAGTGACAGGGAGATCTCAATCTTGCTAGAAACCCCCTCTTTCGTGGTTTCATAATATATGCTACAAACTATGGACGTCAAGTAACTTTAGTTATTTACCGATCTGCCTTCACTGACGCGTTTAGTCAGATAGGGGGATGCGGCCATAATGTATCATGACAATTGAACTTTTGATGTACTGCCCATTATTTCTGAATGTGTCATGACTTCAGATCTGCTATGTATACCTACAAATTGATATGTCAACATACCATGATGTACTCGTATGTCCCAGTGTGTACGTCTGAATAAATTGAGTAAACAAAGATTCCAGCAGTCTGCATTGGTGCCTTGTAGACACAAGTGTATGAGTGGTTATATTGGTCAGCACACGAACAGTACACCATTCGCGGTAATCACACTCTACACTTCTATTTCATACATACACCATCCTGCGTCGGTTGGAGTGACCAAGTTTAGGGCCTGCTTCCCCTGGAGCCTTTGCCTTCCCTAACTCAGGACTAGGGTGAGTTACCCATTTACAGCTGGGTAGACTGGGGGCATGCCTGATCTCAACAACACACCACTCTTCCTTACAGAGCATACAGACTGACACTTTACAGAGTGGGAAATAAACAAATAAAGAAGAAAGAAACTTTACAGTGGCGAGCCAGATTCCTGGGTCCAGCTTACGCAGTTTTGTGTTGAGAATCACAGTTTACAGCTGAAAGAACATTTGTTTGAACACATCAACACCAGTAGGACAGCTATACAGTCGATGTCAGCTTGACCTGTATTACCGATAGGATGCTGTATCTAGGTCAGCGCTTGTTGACAGTTTTTCGCTGTACAGACAGTATTACACAGGACAGTGGTATCAAGTGTAGAAAATATCTGGAGCAGTATTGTTGACATTTCTCAACGTACAGAAGAATCACAGTGTTGTTGAACATAAAGTGCATAGTTCATCGTTGGATCTTCATATGCTCTACAGAGAAAAATTGACAGTGTAATAGATTTAATTTTAAACTATTACTGAATAAAGTGGCAAGTTATTATTATTTAAATAAACTGTGCCTGCTTTACAACACTATACCTGCAACACATTCCATTCATGATATAAATTATATTGTATGCTATATGCTATTTATGTTTACATGTTTTTTTTTTTGTGGTAAATTAGTTTATGTTTTGTGTGACTAGTACAAGGTATGCCGAGTGACATTGGTCTGGTACTAGTATTCTATAGGTACACATTTTCTTAATTGGAAATTTGTTAGCAACAATTTGCTGCTATTTCTGTTAGTTGTGATGAGGTGTTCTTTTCTTCGTTGTTTTTGTTAATAATTTTGTGTTCCTTAGTTTTGTTTGATTTGTTTGCATTTGTTGGTCTAATCTTTTCTATTTTTGATTTCTTTACACCCTTATGTTTATACACTGTGGCGTTATTTGTCTTGTTATCTTATTGCAGTTATCATCACGGATTCTGTGATCATTTTTTTCATTTCTCCTATTTAATTTAATTTGATCTCTGCAAATGTTTTCAGATTGTCTTTTCTTGTTTGTCCTTTGTAATGTCTTTAGTTGACATATGACACAGGAGTTATAGTGGTATACACTGATAGTATAGTACAGATCAGTACTTTATGATTATTTTCCACAGGTACCCAAGTGATCTTTGATTACATTGAGGTATACAAGACCTTTGTAAGGCTTGTCTCCCACAGTATTTGAGATACAGTTATTGTTGTCCACAGGTACTCAAGTTATCATTGGTTATTATAAACCATACAAGTTTGGACTAAGACTAAGTCTATGGTATAGACTTGTCTCCCATTAAAGTGAAAGAGGGTAATTTATTTACTTTTTCAGGTTTCTGATTTAAGAAGACAATATGTCTACATTAGATTATTTTATTGCACAAGGAAAATCTCTTGATAAGACTGGAAAAGACTTAGAACAATGGGCTGTTGCTCAATATGACAAAGCATTAGCTGCTGAAGAAAAAAAAGCTCTGGCTGAAGAAAAAAGATTAGAAAGAGAAGCTGCTGCTGAAGAAAAAAAAGCTCTGGCTGAAGAAAAAAAAAAAAAAGCTCTGGCTGAAGAAAAAAGATTAGAAAAAGAAGCTGATACTGCTGCTGAACTAAAGAAATTGCAGATGCAAGTGGAGGAAAGGAGATTTGATGCAGAACAGAAGAAATTAGAAGCTGCTGCAGAACAGAAAAAATTAGAAGCTGCTGCAGAACAGAAAAAATTAGAAGCTGTTGCAGAACAGAAAAAATTAGAAGTTGCTGCTGCTGCAGAACAGAAAAAATTAGAAGCTGCTGCAGAACAGAGAAGATTAGATAGAGAAGCTGAAGAGAGAAAAGCAATAAGAGAACATGAGTTTGAATTAGAGAAATTAAAATTGACATGTATGAGTAATGTTAATCAGGCATCTGGTGGTAATGGTAAACCCTTTGTGTACAAGGTCAAGGTACCAGCGTTTAACCCTACCAGTGATGACATAACATTTTGGCTTTCTAGATTTGAACGGGCTTGTCGATCTCATAATGTTGACAAATCACAGTATGTGAATCAGTTGTCTGAAAATCTAAAAGGGGAGTCCCTAAGTAAGTTATATTTTGTTGAAGAGGCCGACAAAGATAATTATGATGCTGTTAGGGCAGCTTTGATAAAGAGATATCAGCTGTCTGAGGAAGGTTACCGTCTTTTGTTTAAAACAATGAGACCTGAGGTAGGTGTAGAATTCTCAGATTTCATCTCAAAAGCACGAATTACACTTTCACGATGGATTGAATTATCCAAAACAGAGAAAACATTTGATGGTCTTACGGATTTATTGCTAAGAGACAAGGTCATGTCTTCTGTAAATAAATCATTCCTAGAGTTCTTACATGAGCGTAAACCTGGTACAATAAAGCAAATGGAAGAATATTGTGACCAGTATGCCACGGCAACCCTGACATGATTCTTAGTAACTCTAACATTAAAGAGAGTATGCCAGTTGCTTCGGCAACAGAATATAATCAGAATTACTCACACAAATTCCAAGGAGCTAAAAATAAATTTGATAAAAAGGTTAATTGGAATAAGTATCAAAACCAAGATAACCACTCAAATCAGTTCTTCGAAGAAGAACCCTGGAATCGGGCTGATAGTCCTCGACACGCGAGGGGTACCCATAATGTTAGAAATTCTCGGAAAGGGAGTAGCTATAGGAACTACCCAAGTGCTTCATGGAGACAAAAGAAACAATATTACAGGGATACTCAATATAACGAGCATGATGATTATGATCATGAATATTATGATTCAAACCCAAATAGGGGTTATAACAGAGGCAATAATAATTATAGAGACAATTATAACCGAGGTAGATCACAACACAAAAGACATGGTAAATCTTATTACCAGGCTAACTCTGCACAACAGGAGTTCCACGACACCGATAATCAGAATAATGATAAAAAAGACTCCAACAGTGTAGCAAATTCCGCTTTCGATTTTGCTAGAGCATTTGAGTGTTCGCAATGCAAAACATTATTCGATCCAACCACAGTTTCTACTTTAAGCTGCGGTCACCCGCTTCCCGCTCTCCATGCGTCAATTGCGCATAATGGAAGGGGTGCTCTTGTCTTTAATAGGGGCCTAATAGATGGTACTCCGGTATCAATTCTTTTCGATTCGGGGTGCACTACCATTGGAGTGAGGCAATCACTCGTAAATCCTTCTCGAGCTACAGGCAATATAGTCAAATGTGTAACATTTGGTGGCACATTGGAGAAGTACTCCACTGCCATTATCAATATTGCTACGCCTTTCTTTACAGGAGAGGTGCAAGCATGTCTCTTGCCGAATCCGATCGCTGATCTTATCATCGGTCGCATTCATGGAGTGAAAGAATGCACTCCACAGCAAATTTCTAATTGGGAAAATGTTAATATGCAATCTGCTAATGCAGTAATCACTAGGGCTCAAGCTCTTAATATGCCACAATCTTCACATTCTGAAGATAATGATGCGCAGATCCAAGATGATCCCTTGGAGATTTCCCACGATTCCTTTATCAAACAGCAGGAAGATGATCCTACTCTAAAGAAATTCTTTACTCTGGCAAAAAAAGGTGATCCGAATAAGGATACAAATCGTAAATCTTGGATTACGATGAAGAATGGCGTACTTGTACGTATGGTACAAGACTCCGCTAAGTCCATTCATTCTCAAATCCTTGTGCCTAAAAATATGAGAGTTAAAATCTTACAGCACGCTCATGATTCGCAATGTGCTGGACATATGGGTTTTTCCCGTACTAAAGCTAGAGTTCTTCAATCTTTCTTTTGGCCTGCTGTGAATAAGGACATACGAATCTATTGTCGATCTTGTAAAGTATGTCAAGAGATTAAATCCAGAGGTCCACGCCATGATGCACCTATTCAGGCTGCAGACATTCCCATTCGGCCATTTCAAAAAATGGCGATAGACATCATTGGTCCATTTAAGATAAAGTCTGCTAGAGGACACCAATTTATTTTGACGTGTGTTGATATGTGCACACGTTGGCCGGAGGCTGTTCCTCTAAAGAGCATAACTACTGCTGATGTCGCAGATGCTCTTTGGTTAATATTTTCTCGTCTGGGGTTTCCAGCAGAAATATTATCCGACCATGGTACCCAACTCATATCGGATACCATGTCTCAAGTAATGTCGACTCTGAAGATAGAGAGATCGCTGAGTAGTATTTATCATCCTATGTCCAATGGGATGGTGGAACGTTTGAATAGAACTCTGAAAAACCTACTAGGTAAGATAACAGAAGATCATCCTCAGGATTGGGATAGGGTTTTACCCGCGGCTCTCTTTGCATATAGAGAGGTCGCCAACGAACATACAGGATTTTCTCCCTTTGAACTTGTCTTTGGCGCGAAACCGCGAGGTCCTATGTCCTTACTTCATGATCTTATAACTGCTGATAATATTGTCGATGACACAAAATCCTCTTATGAATATGTCATCGCACTTAGACACAAGATTATTGAAGCATGCAAATTGGCAACTGCTTCTTCTGAATTTGCGAAACAGAAGGCAAGGGAATTTGCCAATAAAAAGAGATGTTTGCGACAACTTTGTCCAGGTGACAAAGCATTTGTCTTGCTACCTTGTAGGGAAAATAGACTTCTTATTTCTTGGAAAGGTCCGTACGATATAATATCAAAAGTTTCCGATGTTGACTATATCGTCGATATTGACGGGAAGCGTAAAACCTTCCACATCAACATGCTCACGGAATTCCATGAACGTCCTGATTATTTACAACCTGTTTTCCAGGCAACGGACGATTTTCCAGTCCAACATGGACAGTACTCATCTCTGTCAGTAATACAGGATGAGGAAACGAGTTTCTCGGATGTAAATTTACCTTTTCCAATGATTCCTCTTCACTCTAATGAATCATGGAAAGATGTTGCAATTTCTCCAGAATTATCTCCAGGAGAGCAGAAACAAGTTTCTACTATGTTAGAACAATTTCAGGATGTCCTTACTGACATTCCTGGTCAAACTGATGTCATTCAACATGACATTATTCTTACTGACCATAGTCCTATAAGAGTCAGACCGTATCCTATCCCGATACATTTTCAAGCACAGGTAGAGAAAGAGTTAGATGAGATGATAGAGTTAAAAATTATTGAACCATCCACATCAGCATATTCTTCGCCGATGGTTATAGTACGAAAAAAAGACAATAACATACGTCTTTGCGTGGATTATCGCAAATTGAATCAAGTGACTAAATTTGATGCGGAACCTATGCCTTTACTAGATATGCTACTTACGAGACTATCGAATTCTCACTTCTTTACTAAACTCGATTTGTCTAAGGGATATTGGCAAGTTCCACTATCCGAACACGCCAAACCGTTTACTGCTTTTTCGACGCCTAGGGGTCTATTCCAATGGAATTTCATGCCTTTCGGTCTTATGAACGCCCCTGCTACATTTGTACGCATGATGCGTCGAATCCTATCTCATCGCTCAGATGTCATTGCGTATCTTGATGACATCTGTCTTTTCAGTGATACTTGGAACGATCACTATAATGGTATAAATGAACTATTGTCTATCTTACGCGAGCATAACCTGACAGCGAAACCATCGAAAGCATGTATTGGTTTTAGCGAAATATCTTTCTTAGGACACCGTGTAATATATCATATATTGATTGTAACACTACTTAGCGGTTCATTGATATTTATTCACCGCTGATCTTTCAATGTTTTTCGTCTTTGATGATCATGATGTTAAGATATCTTAGATGAAATTTATGTATAAACTAATGTGGAAATTGTGTCATTGCTAATATTGTAGTATGCGTTGGTGACACCTCTCTGGAAATATTTATACTTAGAGAAGTACTTTCTCTAAGGTCATAAAACTTATGCTTATCATCTGCGCATTGTATTGGTGCGTTGTGAGCCTATTGTATGTTGCTCCTAGATGTATTTCAAAAAAAAAGTACCATTTTTTTTCCCGAGGGGTGTGGTAATCTGTTGCGTGCATATTTTGACGCACATATTACAAAAATCGATATGGCTATTTAATATGGAAGAGATATAGACATTCATTCATTTGTGTATGAAAATGCTGTCTATGGGGAAAGCGAGATAATCCATGTTTGATTCACACTTTTGATTATAGGAGTAATCGTTTTTGATATTGATCCGGCGCAAGGATATTGCTCTTATATTTGTACTTATTTTTTTAGGGCCAGAAAATAGATTAATTTGCTTATTATGTTTATGGCCTGAATTCATATGTATTACATATTATTAGTACAAGTAGAATCAGTCCTATATTGTATATTTTGGATGGGTAGGCGGGACTAGATTCTTGTTATTCCGGTCTAGCGGAAGTATGAGTTGTCTTGACAAGTCGTGATGAGTTCCGATGTACCGTGATAATGGCGGGTACGCACTTTTCAAAGGGCTGGTAGATTCTTAAGGAAATATGATTCATGAAGTGGTTTTCTTCTAAAGGAGATGGTATCTCTACTATAGTTTATGTTAGAGACTCTCCTAAGGTACGGTACAATGTATAATTCGGACTCCATGTATTGCCAGACCCTATTTTGATGATCTCATGTCGATTCGACCTAGATGGAACATTGTGCTTCGTATCGCTAGGGTCGTGTTTTGTATCGACAAAGATGACAGACTTTCCTACAGCGGTTATGGCTACGTGAATTAACCTGATCACCGTAGAGCTGTATGGGAACATTTATGAAATCATTTATATACCCATTATAAATTAACTCTGGCTTATATTCTCCTTCCTATGAATGAGTGAACGACAACTCAGGGAGGCGGCCATGTTAGATTTCGGTCATCATATGTTTTGATCACTGCCAAGAGAACAGATTATTTATCCTATTATCGGACAGTGACAGGGAGATCTCAATCTTGCTAGAAACCCCCTCTTTCGTGGTTTCATAATATATGCTACAAACTATGGACGTCAAGTAACTTTAGTTATTTACCGATCTGCCTTCACTGACGCGTTTAGTCAGATAGGGGGATGCGGCCATAATGTATCATGACATTGAACTTTTGATGTACTGCCCATTATTTCTGAATGTGTCATGACTTCAGATCTGCTATGTATACCTACAAATTGATATGTCAACATACCATGATGTACTCGTATGTCCCAGTGTGTACGTCTGAATAAATTGAGTAAACAAAGATTCCAGCAGTCTGCATTGGTGCCTTGTAGACACAAGTGTATGAGTGGTTATATTGGTCAGCACACGAACAGTACACCATTCGCGGTAATCACACTCTACACTTCTACTTCATACATACACCATCCTGCGTCGGTTGAGTGACCAAGTTTAGGGCCTGCTTCCCCTGGAGCCTTTGCCTTCCCTAACTCAGGACTAGGGTGAGTTACCCATTTACAGCTGGGTAGACTGGGGGCATGCCTGATCTCAACAACACACCACTCTTCCTTACAGAGCATACAGACTGACACTTTACAGAGTGGGAAATAAACAAATAAAGAAGAAAGAAACTTTACAATGTACTTCATACTTCATGTTTACTACTCTGTCGTTCACACCTTCATGTACTTCATACTTCATGTTTACTACTCTGTCGTTCACACCTTCATGTACTTCATACATCATGTTTACTACTCTGTCGTTCACACCTTCATGTACTTCATACATCATGTTTACCACTCTGTCGTTCACACCTTCATGTACTTCATACATCATGTTTACTACTCGGTCGTTCACTCCTTCATGTACTTCATACATGATGTTTACTACTCTGTCGTTCACACCTTCATGTACTTCATACATCATGTTTACTACTCTGTCGTTCACTCCTTCGTGTACTTCATACATCATGTTTACTACTCTGTCGTTCACACCTTCATGTACTTCATACATCATGTTTACTACTCTGTCGTTCACACCTTCATGTACTTCATACATCATGTTTACTACTCTGTCGTTCACACCTTCATGTACTTCATACATCATGTTTACCACTCTGTCGTTCACACCTTCATGTACTTCATACATCATGTTTACTACTCTGTCGTTCACACCTTCATGTACTTCATACATCATGTTTACTACTCTGTCGTTCACTCCTTCATGTACTTCATACATGATGTTTACTACTCTGTCGTTCACACCTTCATGTACTTCATACATGATGTTTACTACTCTGTCGTTCACACCTTCATGTACTTCATACATCATGTTTACTACTCTGTCGTTCACACCTTCATGTACTTCATACATCATGTTTACTACTCTGTCGTTCACTCCTTCGTGTACTTCATACATCATGTTTACTACTCTGTCGTTCACACCTTCATGTACTTCATACATCATGTTTACTACTCTGTCGTTCACTCCTTCATGTACTTCATACATGATGTTTACTACTCTGTCGTTCACACCTTCATGTACTTCATACATGATGTTTACTACTCTGTCGTTCACACCTTCATGTACTTCATACATGATGTTTACTACTCTGTCGTTCACACCTTCATGTACTTCATACATCATGTTTACTACTCTGTCGTTCACTCCTTCATGTACTTCATTCATCATGTTTACTACTCTGTCGTTCACTCCTTCATGTACTTCATACTTCCAGTTAGCTCTCACAGCAAGCAGAAGGGATAAGAAAACGTCGAAAGGAACACAAGGAAAATAAGCAGCTGAGAGCTGTGACCTTATGTGCGCATTCTCATAGTCTGTTATAACTGAAGGGGCTATTATTAGAACTTCCAGTACACTATTCTGCCGTTTACATATTCACGTCCCTCATACTTCATGTTCTGCCTTCACATATTCGTATAATTCATATTTCCTGTATGCTATTCTGTCCTTCACATATTCTTGTTCTTCATAACATCCCGTATACTGTTCTATCCTTTCCATATTCTTATTCTTCTTAACGTCCCGTATACTGTTCTGCCCTTCGCATATTCTTGTTCTTCATAACGTCCCGTATACTGTTCTGCCCTTCACATATTCTAATACTTCGTGCCTCCTGCGACAGTCCTTTCTTTTCCTATTTGATTGTTTATTTATACCTTCTCAAATCCTTCTCCGTGTCATACGTTCTTTTAATCCACCTTAAGTTGTATTTCCATCGTTTCTACTTTGTTTTAATATGGGTCTATTTTGTTTAGATTCAGTACATTAAACAGCTCACGTCACATTTCTTTACAATCTCCCGTCAAAATGTTTTCTGCAGGCAGTGTGTGGGCGCGAGGAGTGGGTGTAAGCAGATGTGTACTTTTGTGCGCGCGCGTGTCCCTGACGTGAAAAGATTGTTATGTGTCTGACTGTCTGACGAGTGGCGTCTGCTTTTGTGTGAGCGGTGAAGATGTCCAGTGGACAATGCATGCTTTCAAAATTTGATTTAACTCCTGCTGACCAACACGACTTTTAATTGCTGATCCCCTGTTGCAAGTGCGCGAATGTGGAGCCACGCTTGTGATGATCTCTGACCCCTGTTGCCAGCGTCCGATTGTGGAGTCACACTTCAGACTGCGTTTGACCCCTGTTGTCAACGTGTGGTTGTAGAATCAGGTTAAAGCCGTATTTGACCCCTGTTGCTAGCCGTGCAAAAGTGGGCCCACGCTCAAGACTTTGTCTGACTCCCTGACCCACCTTCATCTTACCCTCCATGACCCACCTTCATCGTACAGACTTTTGAGGGTTGAGAGTTAAAACAAGCTAAGGTCAGCACAGATGGAGGTGTCAACTATCTTCCTCCTTTCTTTTGCAATGAGGGACGTGCAGATGAGATACTTACTTTCTATCATCTCTCTATCTCTCTATCTATCTCTATCTATCTATTTCCTAGATGAAGATGCACGTAAATTGTTCTATATATCTCACATACAAACAAACCTGGACTATTGCTCCACAATCTGGGATGGTTGTTCTATGTCCAACACAAAAAGACTCCATTCACTACAAAAGCGTGCAGTGCGTCTAGTTTCTGACAACTGCCAGTGTGTAGATCTATATAAAGATCTCAAAATACTGCCTCTAAGAAGGCGCTTTCTGTTCAACAAAGCTAAATTTTTTCACAAAATCCTGTCACAGAATGCTCCAACATATCTGTGGCCAATGTTCAAATACAGTGAAAGATGCAGTCATATCTATCTATCTATCTATCTATCTATCTATCTATCTATCTATCTATCTATCTATCTATCTATCTATCTATCTATCTATCTATCTATCTAATCTGTCTATCTATCTATCTATCTATCTATCTATCTATCTATCTATCTATCTATCTATCTATCTATCTATCTATCTATCTATCTATCTATCTATCTATCTATCTATCTATCTATCTATCTATCTATCTAGTCAGTCGGGGTTTAGACCTAAACATTCATGTCACACAGCTCTAACTAAGATGATTGACAACTGGCACTTAAATATTAATAACGATAACATATGTGGGGCAGTTTTTGTAGACTTTAAAAAAGCATTTGATATGATAGATCACGCTATTTTAATTAGAAAACTAGAAACATCAAAAGTAAACCTTCAACTAGTGACGATAATTAAATCATTCCTGTCAGACAGAAAACATGTAGTTTCTTTACAATAACTCTTGCTCAAACCCAAACCGGTGAATTAGTTGTTCTTATTGGTTACAATATATTATATTAATGGTATCTGGTGTGAGGTCAGCTATGCAAGTCCCTGAGGTTTATTAAATATAAATAAGTTTACAGGGTACTTGCTTCCACCACGACCTCACCCGATTATATATCTTCCCCTACTGAAGTGTATTGGTGTGTGTATGTTGTCTAGCAAGTGTCTAGGGTATATGCAATGTGATGAAATGTATGAACAAGGACAAACAACTACACCTATTACTAATAAACAATGATTAAACAAGTCACTGGGTAAAGTTTGGAATGTAACTTATTTTTTTATAATTTATTTTCCTGTATCTAGTTATTCTTCTGACACAGGAATAATCAACTCAACATGATAATGAAATTATTTACAACCAATTATTTTACAACTGTCATTGAGTCGGTGTTATCCCACAATTACTTATATGTCTCAAACTGGGAAAATGTCAAGTATCTCTTGCTCCTAGAAAAGGGTACAAGTTTATTGAACGTTTTTGTTCCTCACTGTCTGATACTCTAGTGAAAACTGAGAGAGTGGAGTGTTTGTGATATCAATTTCCCAGACAAGTCTTATCTGAGGTCTCTGGAACCAGGCTGGTTGAAGTATGTATAAAACGCCAGCCTCCACTGCCAAGACACGCTTCTGCTTCTATAGGTGAATCACTGTGTAGGCACTCAGTAGTTAGGCCTCACTGCATACTTTAAGGACAGGTGTTAGGTCACCTGGGCTCACTTTCACTCGTAGATGAAACTCGCATCAAAGAAACTTTATACACTAGGTTGTTGAATAGGGCGATACAGATAGCTGCTATGCAGAATTAGCAACCAAGACAGTACTCTTGCCTTGTCTCTAACAACAACGTCTTTAGTGTAAGAAATTTTTCATCTAGTGGCCCCCTATACCCAATACTAATTGGTTTTATACAACCCTTAGTCTATTACACTACAGCCAACCAGAGGCGGTTAGTGAATAGCGTTCCTTTTCAAATAAAACTGACCTTAAATATTCAAATTAAGGACTCCTTCCCCTTTACCCCACCTACGGGCAAAACTGAGCAAGTCCATCTGTCTATCTGTCTTCTGTCCAACTTCTTTATTTCTTAATAGTTTTAAATTCTTATACATACTTATTAATCCTGCTGTTATCTATTCACAGTCAGTACATATTTATTCTTTTATGTCTTTCTAAGGCCTGGTATCGTTTTTATTTCCTACAACGCTTCAATTAAAACATTTTCTCTCCTAATCCCTTTCGTACGGCATTTTCAAAAAAAAATTGGGACGTTAACCTTAATTTTTTTCCTTTTATTTTAAACTACCTTATCGGACGTTAACCTTACGGCGCCACGTCACATTGCGTGTGTGTGTGTATATATATCGTCTGCTAAAACCAGCGTGTGAATATATGTCCAGAACGCGGGTCGAGAAAAATTCAAACGCCATTCATGGTATCGCATTTCTGGCACAAGAAAATATTTAAATCTCAAAGCCAACGCTAGCAAAAGTGTATAATGTTAAACCGCGGCAAATCGTTTAGGCCCTTACTTCGGTATGCAAATTGAACGTGCTGTGGAATTAAGCGTTTGTTCACACAGATTTCACTACATACCTCCCTTCCTAAAACATGCATTCACTGCAAGTTATTATCTGTGAGACAATTAGCGTAAACAAAGTACTATTCCCTAGGCTTTTCCTGCCCTTGTGTTTTCATGGATTTCTGCAGTGGGGTCATTCAAAGTAAGCACAACTTAAGAAAGCTGCCTCAGATCTCTGCAATCCAAGAATCTATTTCAGTTATGTTACTGAACAGCTGCAAGTGTTACTGCTTGTCTTAATGCTGCTTAGCAATCAGTATTCACCATTTCTCTTCTCTGAGTCTGCTCAACTACATGTCTCGAGAATATTAGATGTTCCTCAAATTGTACGTTATGAGGAGTTGATCTATATGGTGATATCTGAGTTGTGTAGGGGATCCAATAATTTCCTGATCAGCCTTAATAAACACTCGGACTATCCTCAATTCAAAAAGGCAACAATGGAGGCACTCTGCTCCTCCGAAATGTTCACAGCCAACAATTGGTCTGATCTCAGGCTTGATTGAATGTGGAAACACCCTTCTAATAATATTCTATACTGTGCCACTCAAATGGAGGCCATATTCACCAACTATATTCTCCGCCTACCGACAATTTGGTGAAATAAGATAATATGTAGGGAAATGAGTTTCTGCATCAGAAATCAATTCTCCCTTATCTTTGCTATAATATGTGTGGGTGATCTCCATCCAGGGTCCGATCAATACTTCCCCTTGGACGGTGTAGGGTCGGGTGACTACCAATGTCACCAGTGCCCTTTTCATGCTAAATTAATAGCCATATTGTGAAGCGCTGTGAGCATTTTCCGGATTGCTCACTCGTCCACTCCCCACTTTTCCTCTAACATTTTGTTTCGGGTTCAAATCTGGCGGATTATCTTCAATATTAATTTCAGCCAGTTCCCTAACTGCGGCTTCAAACTGAGCCTGGGTTGACTGGTCTGAGTTTCTATTTTCTCTGGATGTCCTTCTCAGAGTTGCTAATCTAAATATTTTCGGTGAAAACTGTTGGTGGGAAGGTGGATACCTATCCTCTATGTCAACCTTATTATTTTCCTTGTTATTTTTAAGCCCATATGTTTCAGAATGCTTGGCTGGCATCTGATTATGATTTTCCCAACTTGGGGAATGTACCTTGCTACATTTTTCACAGGCCCCCACAAATTGTGCAATATCAGCAGCTACTTGGGGCCAGTAATATTTTTCCGATGTCCTTTGACGTGTGGTTCCATTCCTCTGGTGTCCACCGTCGGGTACAACATGAGCTTGTGCCATCACTTTTTCCCTGTAGGGAATTGGCAATACCAACTGTCCCTGTTCTTTGGATCCTGCTCTAGCCTTCCTGAAGAGCAGTCCCTCCTTCAAATAAAATTGTCCTTTCTTAGGGTGTGCATGGCTTGTTGGCAATTTGTCAAAGCAAGGTTTTAATGTTTTATCCTTTGCCTGGGCCTTTCTCATCTGCTTATGAGAATAAACTAGTGGTGGTTCCTCCTCCGTTCTACTAGGGGTCGACCTAACCTGAAGCGTGGCCATTACCACAGGTTTTACCGGGCTTCCTAGAAAAACATATTTACTTCCTAACACCAGCGGGTAATTAGGGTCGTCACACACGGCTGCTCTGATCACTCCTTCCACGTACCTTGTCTCTACATTGATCTTGGCTACTGGAAGTGTCATGGTGTCTATTCCCTTTACGGCCCCTTGTAGCTCCACTTTCTCTGTGGTGTACTGTTCAGGGTGCACTAGGGTTGCACTCACAACTGAGTCATATTCTAAACCTGAATCGTAAAGGCACCTAACCTTGGCACCATTACATGTCACTTCTTCACAGATGGGGGGATGTTGAAGATTAATATGATTCTCTGTCAATTTTCTTCTTCCCCTTGTCCACTGTTATCATGCAGGCCGCGTGATATGGAGGAACTTTCCTACCACAGTCAATAGTATTATGATTATTCATCCTACATACTTTACAATATTTCCCTTCTGGTTTGTAGGGTCTCCTTTCTCTGAAATGCGAGTTTCTATCTCGTTGGTCAAACTTGGCTTTATCATAATAGGCTTTACCCTTATTAAACTTATCTCTGTGTTCATAGTTAGGTTGATTTTGGTTTTGTGGAGCTTTATTATGGTCTATAGGCTTCTTCTTTAAACTTGCTATCTCAGACTGGGCTGCCTGATATCTCTCAGCCACATTTACGATCTCCCCTAGCCTCTCAGCACCCTGTTCCGTGAGAAATTTTCTCAGGTCTGGAGCCATGGACTCTCTTAACTGCTCAGTCATAATCATTTCCTTTAAATCTTGGGTTTTCCCCAGAGCAGTCCATTTCTCCAGGTATGTCTCCAGGCGAGCAGAGAACTGGTGGTAATTCTCTCCAGTCAACAGTTTGGCATCCCTAAATTTCTTTCTGTAAAATTCACTGTTTTTTCTCATATCTAACTAGAAGAGCTTGCTTAAGAATGTCGTAGTCATCTTGATCATCCTTGCTCAGTTTGGCGAAGACCTCATAAGAGGTTCCCCTAAGCCCCTGAGATACCTTCATACTCCATCTCTCTTTCTCTAGCCCATACATAGTAGCTAATGCCTCAAATCTAGAGAGGAATGATTCAATATCATCCTCTTTTTCTACAAATGGGTCCAACTGGAACCCCATGGCTGATGTTGAGGCAACTTGGCTTGCAGCAGAGTCGGAGGTGGATGAGCTACTTCCATTATCAGGAGCATGGCCTTGTAACTCCATCTCCCTTAGTCGCAACTCATGTTCCCTTTGTAACCGTTTCTCTTCTTTCTCAGCCTCCATCTGTAATCTCTTCTCCTCTTTGGCAGCCTCCAACCTCTTTTCTTCTTTCCTGGCCTCAGCCTCAAGCTTCTTCTCCTCCAACTGCAGCCTCTTGATCTCAGCCTCCCTATCAGCCTCTAATTTCTTAAGCTCCCTAGCATCCTCTAACATAATTCTCTTCTCCTCAGCTAATCTCTTATCTTCCCTTTCCATATACTTATCGCACTCTGATGTCACATACTGAATTAGAGCTTGCCCATCTAAATTCATTTCCTTTGCAGTCTGCACAGCAGCAGATCTGTATTTGGCCATATCCGCCATGTTATAGTTAACAATATGAAATACTATCCACTACCTTAACTAATTAATCAACTCTAAACACAAGACAAAGGGCAATGATATCTCAAACCACTCTCAGATTATTTTTACTATTATATTTTACAAATACTGGGACTAGTGACTCACTTAATGTAGGGTACTAAGAACCTTTAAATCCCGGAAGAGCGTCCCAATTAATGTGGTGAATTAGTTGTTCTTATTGGTTACAATATTATATTAATGGTATCTGGTGTGAGGTCAGCTATGCAAGTCCCTGAGGTTTATTAAATATAAATAAGTTTACAGGGTACTTGTCTGCTTCCACCACGACCTCACCCGATTATATATCTTCCCCTACTGAAGTGTATTGGTGTGTGTGTATGTTGTCTAGCAAGTGTCTAGGGTATATGCAATGTGATGAAATGTATGAACAAGACAACAACTACACCTATTACTAATAAACAATGATTAAACAAGTCACTGAGTAAAGTTTGGAATGTAACTTATTTTTTTTATAATTTATTTTCCTGTATCTAGTTATTCTTCTGACACAGGAATAATCAACTCAACATGATAATGAAATTATTTACAACCAATTATTTTACAACTGTCATTGAGTCGGTGTTATCCCACAATTACTTATATGTTTCAAGCTGGGAAAATGTCAAGTATTTCTTGCTCCTAGAAAAGGGTACAAGTTTATTGAACGTTTTTGTTCCTCACTGTCCGATACACTAGCTTTTGTAAAAACTGAGAGAGTGGAGTGTTTGTGATATCAATTTCCCAGACAAGTCTTATCTGAGGTCTCTGGAACCAGGCTGGTTGAAGTATGTATAAAACGCCAGCCTCCACTGCCAAGACACGCTTCTGCTTCTATAGGTGAATCACTGTGTAGGCACTCAGTAGTTAGGCCTCACTGCATACTTTAAGGACAGGTGTTAGGTCACCTGGGCTCACTTTCACTCGTAGATGAAACTCGCATCAAAGAAACTTTATACACTAGGTTGTTGAATAGGGCGATACAGATAGCTGCTATGCAGAATTAGCAACCAAGACAGTACTCTTGCCTTGTCTCTAACAACAACGTCTTTAGTGTAAGAAATTTTTCATCTAGTGGCCCCCTATACCCAATACTAATTGGTTTTATACAACCCTTAGTCTATTACACTACAGCCAACCAGAGGCGGTTAGTGAATAGCGTTCCTTTTCAAATAAAACTGACCTTAAATATTCAAATTAAGGACTCCTTCCCCTTTACCCCACCTACGGGCAAAACTGAGCAAGTCCATCTGTCTATCTGTCTTCTGTCCAACTTCTTTATTTCTTAATAGTTTTAAATACTCATACATACTTATTAATCCTGCTGTTATCTATTCACAGTCAGTACATATTTATTCTTTTATGTCTTTCTAAGGCCTGGTATCGTTTTTATTTCCTACAACGCTTCAATTAAAACATTTTCTCTCCTATTCCCTTTCGTACGGCATTTTCAAAAAAGATCGGTCGTTAACCTTAATTTTTCCTTTTATTTTAAACTACCTTATCGGACGTTAACCTTACGGCGCCACGTCACATTGCGTGTGTGTGTATATATATCGTCTGCTAAAACCAGCGTGTGAATATATGTCCAGAACGCGGGTCGAGAAAAATTCAAACGCCATTCATGGTATCGCATTTCTGGCACAAGAAAATATTTAAATCTCAAAGCCAACGCTAGCAAAAGTGTATAATGTTAAACCGCGGCAAATCGTTTAGGTCCTTACTTCGGTATGCAAATTGAACGTGCGGTGGAATTAAGCGTTTGTTCACACAGATTTCACTACAAATAGTCGTTGACCAGCATCTAAATTGGAACTCACATGTTCATGCACTGACCAAGCAAACGGCACAGAAAGTTTACCAGTTAGCTAAAATCAAACATTTCCTAGATGAAGATGCACGTAAATTGTTCTATATATCTCACATACAAACAAACCTGGACTATTGCTCCACAATCTGGGATGGTTGTTCTATGTCCAACACAAAAAGACTCCATTCACTACAAAAGCGTGCAGTGCGTCTAGTTTCTGACAACTGCCAAGCACAGTGTGTAGATCTATATAAAGATCTCAAAATACTGCCTCTAAGAAAGCGCTTTCTGTTCAACAAAGCTAAATTTGTTCACAAAATCCTGTCACAGAATGCTCCAACATATCTGTGGCCAATGTTCAAATACAGTGAAAGACGCAGTCAACGCCTTAACAAACTACAAGTGCCCAAGCCTAGGCTTGACTTATTCAAGAAAAGCTTAGCTTACTCTGCTGCTCATCTCTGGAACTATCTTCCACATTATCTGAAAGATAACAACCTCAGTCCCTATTCATACAATCGTAAACTTTTCGATTACTTTATGAGTTCTGATTATCTGCCCCCCTAATGTGATTATTTTTCCGAACAAATGGTATAATATCGAATGTAGGTTTAATGATGATGATAGTGTTTTTCAACATATTTTGTTTCATGGTGATACTTAGTTTGTATTTTTCAACATACTTTATTTCATGTTTATAATTAGATACTGTGAATGTGAGTATGCTATTATTTTACCTTTATAACGTTGAATTCCTTGAATTGATGGGTAAAATGTATGTGAGAATAAATGAAATCAGTATAAAAGATGAGAGAAAGGAAGGGCAGAATGTCAGACGGGCCTGTGAGCCCAATTCTCAACCCTTTGAAAATAAAGTTCGTTCGTTCTCTCTCTCTCTCTCTCTCTCTCTCTCTCTCTCTCTCTATATATATATATATATATATATATATATATATATATATATATACATATATATATATATATATATATATATATATATATATATATTTGGACCCCTGAAGGAAAACGAAAGAGAGGCCGACCAAAAACAACCTGGCGGAGGGCTGTGGAGGCTGAGATGCAAAGAATGAACCAGAGTTGGGGCACTGTACGAAGGATGGCCGCCGACCGAGAAAAGTGGAATCAATTTGTTGTTGCCCTACAAGAAGCCACTGGGCGTGATGGCCACTGACTGCTTTGACGGTCGGCGGCTAAGGATCAAAGAAGAAGAAGAATTATATGTATATATATATATATATATATAATATATATATATATATATATATATATATATATATATATATATATATATATATATTTATATATATATATATATATATATATATATATATATATATATATATTGATGCGTGATGCCATATGATGATGGATGGTATCCGCATGTCTGGTTTTGTGTAGTGTGCAGATGTGTTCAGTCAAAACAATGTTCATACAAAAATAACAGGGCAATCCACATAGGACGTCAGTAAACTCACGACGTATAAAGTCAATGATTCTTGTAACAGCCGTTGACGTTTTTCTTCATTATTTATTGTGGACGCCACAGTGACAAAATGGTTACGCGAATATGTAGGCACATCAAACAGTCATTATCACAGCAACATTCAATACAGCAATAGACGGTAGACAGCATTACAATGATGAGTCAGATGCATGTTATATTTCAAAGTGCTGTAAATGTAGTCAGGTGAAAAACTCCATCCTTTTCTATAACAGCCAGGAGATAACCAGATGTATGAGATCAGTTCACTCTCCTTAGTTTGACTTCAGCAAGACAGACACGTCTGCCGAAGTATAAATAATGTCCTCAAAAATATCCTCTAGATAATAAAGGTTTTCCAAACCTAGTTCATTTAACAAAGTAGCAAGTAATGGTCCTTGGTACATGCATCAACCGATGCAGTACAATGCAGCGACATGTGAGCTGGGAAAAAACATATCGTGACGACGACTTTCGAAGACAGGCTATGAATCGAAATCGCTCACGACCCAAACACGCCTCCCGGCATGTGCAAATACACTAGAGGTATTATCCCGAATAAACGAAATATCCATAAGAGGACTACACATCCCTGACAGAACAAAAAAATAGCGGAGATCCCCTCTTCAACGAGGCATCTCTTTCGCCATTCCAAATCGCTCACTCCACTAGTGGTGGGCGGAAACCGATCGACCAAGAAGCAAGACAAGTCATGCGCAGTCCAGCGCAAAATGACCACAGCTCAAACTTAACTGCATTCGATACCAACGCGAGAAGACAAATGCTTACCGAGAAAAGTGACTATAAATTTCAAGCAGTTGTTGCCCTTGCGTTATAAAATAGATATTGAAATAAAAAGATGTTGCGAGAATTTATCACGCAACATATCACCACCTCCTCCCGATAAAAAAAAAAATGTGGAACATATTTTTTTTTTTCAATATCAAAGAGCATGCGATAAGCGGCTCAAAACGCACGAATTATGCGCTGATAATTAACTAAATTGCCAAACAATAGGCTAATTATAGAGTGTCTGGTGAGGATATACCTCAACAGAAAAATAAATATGTCTCAAAAAATATTCACATCGGGGAGGTGTCACCAACACACATCACGTTAGCATGTAAACACAATATACGTATGCAAGTTACTATAATCATCATTAAACAGCATACTCTAATATTGTCTTTAAAAATGGATGTACAAATCTGATAGGAAAATTTAAATAGTACATTCTTTGACATGTAATGACATAAGTACATAGTAAAGTTAAACTACATGACGATCCAGGACATATGCTCTGGTATTCCGAGGGTAAGTACACAATCTAGAACTCGTCATGCTTGATACTAGTAAGGTAAGTCCTCAGCTCAACAATGACATTCTGAGAAAGTACAAGCAATATAATGCTAATTAATAACTAATATGCTTCATAAGGTACAATACATTATTAATAATTGTGGCTGTTTAGTAAACTAACGGCCCTTATATTAACTACTCAGTCCTCCTCTATCATCTTAAAAAACGAACAGAAGAAGATGACAACAAAGCACGATAGTGTGTACATATAAAGTGAGTACAGATGTGCTAATCTATTGTAGAAATATAGGTGTGTTATGACTCTGTAATATATGGAAATATAGGACAGAAGTATTAGTTGGAGTCATGTGGGCATCTAGACAAAATGTCAGCCATCACATTATCCGCACCACGGATAGCTCGTACCGTGAAGTGAAAAGGTTGAAGAGCTATAGCATATCGAGTGGATCTCGAACTCTTCAAATTCTTAGTCTGAATAGCTGTAAGAGCTTTCTGATCAGTCTCTAGAATGAAATGTGCGCCCAGGAGGAATCTTTGTAGCTTTAGAATTGACCAAACCATCGCTAACAACTCACGGTCTAAAACCGAGTAGTTCCTCTCTGCCGCATTTATTTTTCTAGAAATGTACATAACAGGATGCAGAGTATTTGCATATTCTTGCATCAGTGCTGCTCCAATCCCAGTGGATGAAGCATCACTCCGAAGAACAAAAGTCCTATCAAGAGTAGGTAATCTTAAGATGGGAGGAGAAGAAAATATATTCTTGATTTGGTCTAGTGAAGATTGGCATTCTTCAGACCAACGGACCAGATTAGGCGAACCTTTCTTCAACAATGTTGATAGAGGTGCCATGATCGAAGATAAATTTGGAATAAATCTCCCATAAAATTGAATTAAACCTAAGAGACTCCTAACTTGTTTCTTCGTTTTAGGAACAGAGATGTTCAGTATTTTGGAAGTATTGTGGTCTTCTGTCTTCAAGAGACCATGACCAACACGATGACCCAGGAAAGAGATTTCACCAAAACCAACAAAAGCTTTAGAAGGTTTCGCTGTCAAATTATTCTCACGTAGAGTGGACAGTAAGTCATATAACCCTAAATAGTGATCTTCCCAGGTATCACTGAAGAGACAGATGTCATCTAAGTATGCGATGACATCCGAACGATGTGACAGAATTCGACGCATCATGCGAACGAAAGTGGCAGGGGCGTTCATGAGACCAAAAGGCATAACATTCCATTGAAATAGACCCCTAGGTGTAGAAAAAGCAGTAAGAGGTTTGGCATGCTCTGCTAAAGGCACTTGCCAATAACCTTTAGACAAGTCAAGTTTAGTGAAGAATCTAGAATTAGAAAGTCTAATCAGTAGATCTTCTAACAAAGGCATCGGTTCAGCGTCGAACTTTGTGACCTGATTCAATTTGCGATAATCAACGCAAATTCGTATGTTCTTATCCTTCTTCCGGACAATAACCATGGAAGAAGAATATGGTGAAGTCGATGGTTCAATTATATTTAATTGAATCATTTCATCCAATTCCTTTTCCACTTGCGACTGAAAGTGTATAGGAATAGGATACGGCCTAACCCTAATTGGATTATTGTCGGTAAGAATTATGTCATGTTCTATGACATCTGTGTGTCCAGGAATGTCAGTGAGAACATCCTGAAATGTTTGTAACATCGACAAGTCTCGTCGATGTTCGTCACCAGAAAGATTAGGAGAAACAGAAACGTTTTTCCAAGATTCCGTGGAATGTAATGGAACCACTGGAAGGGGAAGGTTGACATCAGAGAAGGTAGCTTCCTCATCCTGTATGACAGACAGGGATGAATAATGACCGTGAGGTGCAGGAGCATCATCCGTTGCCTGGAAAATAGGCAGCAAATAGTCCGGACGTTCGTGAAATTCCGAAAGCATGTTTATGTGGAAAGTTTTATGCTTTCCATCAATATCGACCACATAGTCAACATCGGAAATCCGAGAGACTATTGCATACGGACCTTTCCATGCAATAAGAAGTCTATTTTCCCTACTGGGGAGTAGGACGAATGCTTTGTCACCTGGACAAAGTTGTCGTAGACATCTATTCTTGTTAGCAAACTGCTTGCCTTCTCTTTAGCAATTTCTGATGAAGCAGTTGCTAGCTTACATGCCTCAATGATCTTTTGTCTAAGAGCAATGACATACTCATATGAGGATTGAGTTTCATCGCTAATATCATCGGCAGTGATGAGATCGTGTAATAAAGACATAGGGCCGCGTGGACGCGCGCCAAAGACAAGTTCGAAGGGAGAAAATCCTGTGTGTTCATTAGGGACTTCTCTATAGGCAAAGAGAGCCGCGGGTAAAACCCTGTCCCAATCTTGAGGATGATCTTCAGTTATCTTACCAAGCAAAGTCTTGAGCGTTCTATTCAGACGCTCAACTAACCCATTAGACATAGGATGGTAGATACTACTGAGAGATCGTTCAATATGTAAGGTAGACATTACCTGTGACATAGTGTCAGATATGAGTTGAGTGCCATGGTCTGACAATATTTCTCTGGGGAACCCCAAGCGAGAAAATATCAACCAAAGAGCATCTGCGATATCTGTAGTAGATATGCTCTTAAGAGGAATAGCCTCTGGCCAACGTGTGCACATATCGACACATGTAAGGATAAACTGATGATGTCCTCTGGCCGACTTGACCTTAAAAGGGCCAATAATATCTATGGCCATTTTCTGAAACGGCCGAATAGGAATGTCAGCAGCCTGGATAGGCGCAGCATGTCGTGGTCCTCTAGATTTGACCTCCTGACATACCTTGCATGATCGGCAGTAAATACGAATGTCCTTATTGACAAAAGGCCAAAAGAAAGCCGCAAGGACTCTCGACTTCGTACGGGCAAAACCCATATGTCCAGCACATTGCGAGTCATGAGCATGTTGTAATATTTGGACTCTCATGCTCTTGGGAACAAGAATTTGCGAATGTGCCGACGTAGTCGAATCTTGTACCATACGTACAAGTACGCCGTTTCTCATTGCAATCCAAGATTTTCTATTTGTATCCTGATTCGGATCACCTTTCTTCGCAAGAACGAAGAATTTTTAAAGAAGGATCTTCTTCTTGCAATTTTATGAAAGAGTCACGAGTGATTACTAAGTGACTATCTTGGCTATCAACTTCATTATCACTATTCAGTGAAGTTTCGGGTGTTTGTAGAGCTTGTGCTCTTGTAACTACTGCATTTGTAGCTTGCATGTTATTATCTTCCCAAGCAGCAATCTGCTGTGGGGTACACTCCCTAACTCCGTGAATACGACCAATAATAAGGTCCGCAATAGGATTAGGTAAGAGACAAGCATGCACATCTCCAGTAAAGAAAGGAGTGGCAATGCGAATTACAGCAGTAGGATATTTTTCTAGAGTGCCGCCAAATGTGACACATTTAATAACCCTTCCTGTAGCACAAGATGGATCTACAAGCGATTGTCTAACACCAATAGTGGTGCATCCGGAATCGAAAAGTAGTGAGACCGGAGTATCATTAACAAGACCCTTATGTAGGATTAAAGAACCCCTCCCGTCATGCGCAACAGCAGCAGGAAGAGCGGGAAGTGGGTGACCACAACTCAAAGTAGTTATGGTACCCGGTTCGAATAAAGTACTGCATTGGGGGCATTTGTTTGCTCTCTCAAAGTCAAAAGCAGAACCAGTGACAGCGTCAAAGTTTTTACTATCAACAACATGATTACAGGCTCCCTCAGTTTCCTGTTGTACAGCATTAGCCTGCTGATATCTCTTTTTTTTGTGTTGAGATCTACCCCGACTATTATTACCTCTGAAGTTATCAAAGTTATTATTATCTCTGCAGTTATTATTGTCTCTATTGTAATTGTTATCCTGGTTCGAATTCCAGTTTCCACGATTACTATCATGTTCACATTGATGCGAACATCTATTTGTTTGGTTCTGAGGTCTTCGGCAGGAATAACCTCTATTACCATATCCTCTTTTGAAATGCTTATAATTATTAGGGTGATAGTAACGAGTACTATCAGGTTGTCTCCAATTCTTCGAAGAAGAATCACCATGAAATTGATTTCCATGATTTTGACAGAAATTACCGCTACTCTTTCTATCAAAATTTTGTTGGAATCTACGAGCAAAGTTTTGGCCATACGGAGCTGCCGAAGCAACTGGTAAACCTTCTTTCACCTTAGAGTTACCCATGGTTATGTGTGGGTGCGCAGTTACGTATTGGCAACAGAAATCTTCCATTTCTTTTATTGTTTTAGGTTTACGTTCATGAAGGAAAGCAAGGAAAGACTCATTGACAGACGACATGACTTTGTCTCTAAGTATTAAGTCCATAAGTCCTTCATAAGTTTTTTCCGTCTTAGATAGTTCAACCCATCGTGAGAAAGTAATGCGTATTCTTGCAATAAACTCGGAGAATTCAACTCCATTTTCAGGTAACATGTTTTTAAATTGTAGACGATAGCCGTCTTCGTTAAGCTGATATTTCTTTAACAAAGCGGCCCTGACAACCTCATAATTGTTCTTGTCAGGTTCATCCACCATATTTAATATACTTAGAGCTTTACCTGTCAGTATCCCTGATAACTGATAAACATATTTTGCTTTGTCTATGTTATGAGCTGTACATGCTTGTTCAAATCTGTCCAGATAGAACATTATGTCATCACTGGAAGGACTAAATGTTGGTAACTTAATCTTAAAAGTATCATTATTAGCCTTACCAGAAGATGAACCCTTGTTTGAATCATTACCATTACTCATGCTTGTCAATTTCAATTTTTCCAACTCTAAAGCTAAGACCTTTTCTTCATGTTCCATTTTTGCTTTCTCTTTCCTCTCATCAGACTCTCTCTGTAATCTTCTTTCCTCAGCCTGAGCCTCTTTTTGAAGTCTTTCATTTTCAGCTTCTTTTTCAAGTCTTTTATTTTCAGCCTCTTTTTCAAGTCTTTTATTCTCAGCTTCTAGCTGGAGTTTTCTTTCCTCAGCTTCTGATTCCCTTTTTGTTTTTCCATTTCCATTTGGAATCTCTTTTCATCCACCTGCATCTGCAGTTTCTTTTGTTCAGCTTCCATCTGCAGTTTCTTTTGTTCAGCTTCCATTGCTTTATCATATCGAGCAGTTGCAAATTCTTCTAACTTATCACCAGTCTTCCCAAGCAATTTACCCTGCTCAATAAAGTGCTCAAATGTAGACATGATGAGTAATATATAAGTCCAAAACCTGAAATAATTAACTAATTTATTTCAAACCTAAGTGTAACAAGTCTTAATTAAGCACTTGTATATTCACATCACCTTATATTATCCCAGTCTCTGTGGGAAACAAGTCTCCAATCAAAGAACTTGTATATGAAATATCAACAATCAATTCTTGATCATAAGTGCACTTCTCATTCAATAGTGCACGACACTATTCATCATTCATTTATCATCAGTGTAGTAGTAACAGTGCATTAGCATAGCCCATTAACTAATTACTATAACTGTAAACAATGACTATGTAAACACATGCAGAATGTAAACATTGAAAATGTAAACAATACAAACAATGTAAACAATAACAATGTAAACAATAACAAAGATCAGCAACAATACAAAAACGTTCGCAGAAATCAACTAAAAATAAAGCAGAAATTAATGAAATATCACAAAAAATGTGACGATATCTGCGATAGAATTAAACAAAATACATGACACCACAGTGTATAAACAAAAATGTTGTATGAAACTAAATTATAGACAAGAGTAGGCTAACAAATACAAACAAATCAAAACAAAACTAAAGAATGCGAAATAATAACGAAAACAATATTAAAACATGTCATCACAGCTAACATAAATAGCAACAGAAGTCGCTTAGCAAAGTCCAGTATCGGAAATTTGCAAACCTACAGAAAACGCTCACAATAGACGACCTCTATGACGTGGCATAATCTAACGGAGACACCACCCAACCGAGAACCCGCTGAAATATAAACATATAAATATACGAATAACATATAAACATATAACATATAGAATGAGATGATACACAGAAGACTCAGCAGAAGTATAAGGGCACAGTTTACATACAAACAGGCCACTTAACTTATAGGCTTCCAATCGTAGAACAGCAGAAAAACGGATGTCAATCAACGTCCTAAAGAGCGAAGCTCCAACGATGATGGCACATCTGAACTGCTTCCACTGCTAACACGATGGTACAAGAGCTTCTGAAATACTGTGTGTTGAGTTGTTTCGGCACTTGACCTTCTAATCCAAAAGTAAGTTGATGGAAATCGGTACTTGGCCTTCTTCAGAAAACAACCCGTTTCAACCGGCACTTGACCTTCACAAAAACGACAGCACTGGAACCTTGACAGCAGCAACTTGCTTGACTTGCGTAAAAGATAACAGCAGTCCGAGTTATCCGGCAACATGTAACAACGCCGGGTACTGTCAAATTCTTGTTTTCCGTCAAAAAGTTGAAATTTTGACTTTTACCGGGCAACGCCGAGTACTTTGAAAATTTTGAAGATGTTGACTGTATTGAAGAATGTTAATTTCTTGAAGGATGCTGATGAATTCTTGTTGAAAATGAAGTGGGTAAGGGACCCCGTTTTTGCTAGTACCAGAATCAAACCAGCTTATGGCCACCAAATGATGCGTGATGCCATATGATGATGGATGGTATCCGCATGTCTGGTTTTGTGTAGTGTGCAGATGTGTTCAGTCAAAACAATGTTCATACAAAAATAACAGGGCAATCCACATAGGACGTCAGTAAACTCACGACGTATAAAGTCAATGATTCTTGTAACAGCCGTTGACGTTTTTCTTCATTATTTATTGTGGACGCCACAGTGACAAAATGGTTACGCGAATATGTAGGCACATCAAACAGTCATTATCACAGCAACATTCAATACAGCAATAGACGGTAGACAGCATTACAATGATGAGTCAGATGCATGTTATATTTCAAAGTGCTGTAAATGTAGTCAGGTGAAAAACTCCATCCTTTTCTATAACAGCCAGGAGATAACCAGATGTATGAGATCAGTTCACTCTCCTTAGTTTGACTTCAGCAAGACAGACACGTCTGCCGAAGTATAAATAATGTCCTCAAAAATATCCTCTAGATAATAAAGGTTTTCCAAACCTAGTTCATTTAACAAAGTAGCAAGTAATGGTCCTTGGTACATGCATCAACCGATGCAGTACAATGCAGCGACATGTGAGCTGGGAAAAAACATCTCGTGACGACGACTTTCGAAGACAGGCTATGAATCGAAATCGCTCACGACCCAAAATCGATAGAGTTAATGAAAAAGTCAATTTACCTTGCTTTCAAGAAATACAGAAATATCACGCCTCCCGGCATGTGCAAATACACTAGAGGTATTATCCCGAATAAACGAAATATCCATAAGAGGACTACACATCCCTGACAGAACAAAAAATAGCGGAGATCCCCTCTTCAACGAGGCATCTCTTTCGCCATTCCAAATCGCTCACTCCACTAGTGGTGGGCGGAAACCGATCGACCAAGAAGCAAGACAAGTCATGCGCAGTCCAGCGGTTCAATATCTGCTAACATAACTCGCCAGTCTATCCAGCCATTAATTGTTATCTGACTCTGCTCTTCAACTAAGGAATGCAAAGGCAACGACGAAGGGGATTGGTCTCCCCATGTCATAAAGTTACACTTAGTGTAGGGAAGTCTCTAACAGTTCACTCCCCTATAGCATTGTCTGCTGTAGGACTACCTAGTTACCGTTTTTGTTTTAATGTGAATTTTTTTTTTCTGTGCACATTTGGGAATGTTTAGCCCTCTTGCTAGTATCCCTATTTCACATCACGGGTAGCCATACATTTAGACGACATACCTGGAGTAGCCATAAAGTTAGACGACATATCTGGAGTAGCCATAAAGTTAGACGACATATCTGGAGTAGCCATAAAGTTAGACGACATACCTGGAGTAGCAATAAAGTTAGACGACATACCTGGAGTAGCCATAAAATTAGACGACATATCTGGAGTAGCGAAGAAATTTTATGGCATATTTGATGTAGCCATAAAGTTAAACAATATATTTGGTGTAGCCATAAAGTTTGATGACATATTTGGCGTAGGCATAAACTTAGACGGTATATTTGGTGTAGCCGTAATGGTTGAACGACGTTTTTGCTGTAGCCAAAAAGTTGGACGACATATTTGCTGCAGCCATAAGGTAGAACAACATATGTGCTGTAGCCATAAAATTGGATGACATATTTGCTGTAGCCATATCTTCTTCTTCTTTGATCCTTAGCCACCGACCGTCAAAGCAGTCAGTGGCCATTACGCCTGGTGGCGTCTTGTAGGGCAACAACAAATTGATTCCACTTTGCTCCGTCAGCGGCCATCCTTCGTACAGTGCCCCAACTCTGGTTCATTCTTTGCATCTCAGCCTCCACAGTCCTCCGCCAAGTTGTTTTTGATCGGCCTCTCTTTCGTTTTCCTTCAGGGGTCCATAGCATAGCTGTTCTTGTGATGGCATCTGGGTCTCTTCTGAGGACATGGCCAACCCAGCCCCAGCGTCTGCCAGCTATGATGGTGTGCATGTCCTCTTGCTTGCTCCGAGTAAGCAGATCTTGGTTGGTGATGGTATTCGGCCAAAAGATTCGGAGAATTTTTCTTAGGCATGTTGTATGAAAAGAGGATAATTTCGACATTTCATTCTCTTAGCCATATAATGGGATATAATTTTTAGTGTAATCATAAAGTTTGAAGACATATTTGATGTAGCCATAAAGGTTAAAACGACATTTTTGCTGTAGCCAAAAAGTTGGACGACATCTTTGCTGCAGCCATAAAGTTGAACAACATATTTGCTGTAGCCATAAAATTGGACGACACATTTGCTGTAGCCATATAATGGGATATAATTTTTAGTGTAATCATACAGTTTGAGGACATATTTGATGTAGCCATAAAGGTTGAACGACATATTTGCTGTAGCCGTAAAGATGAATGGCATATTTGCTGTAGGCATAAATTTGGACGCCATATTTGCTGCAGCCATATAAGTGGATGCATAATTGCTGTAGCCATAAAGTTTTATGGCATATTTGTGGAGCTATACATGTGTACGATACTTTAGCCATAAAGTTAGATGACGTAATTGCTGTAGTCATAAAGTTAGACAACATATTTAGTGTAGCCATAAAGTTTGTTATATTTGATGTAGTCAAAAAATTGCACAACATATTTGCTGTAGCCATAAAGTTAGACAACATATTGGCTGTAGCCATAAAGCTTGATGACATATGTGGTAACAAAGTGTCTGCTCTCATTTGAAGAGTCCGAAAATCGTAGGGATTTACGTGTAAATTATTCCTATTCTTATTGCTTATGGCTTCCGGCAAATTGCCGACTTGTTTGCGTGGCCACGCTTAGGTTGTGAGTGGGAAGAAATGGTGTATTATCAGTACCATCGAAAGATCAGGTTGGGAAGTCCTACGGTGGTATTCAGATTTGGTGGTATTCAAGTCAGGTGTTGGAATTAGTAAGGGGAGAAAAATGTTAAAAGTGTTTGTTTTCTTTCGGACATAGTTTGACATGGTATTGATGACGCTCAAGCTTAAACTCAAAAAGAACTATAATCAAAACAGATGTTCTCAGTTAAGATTCAATTTAGACAAACTGAAAGATCCAGAAATCGCAGGAATCTTTGAGGCAACTGTTAGGTTCCTGAAGCAGCATGGCAATACAGTATGGTGAATAAAAATATTAGAAAGAAAATGAAACAGGCCAAAGAAAAATGGGTAGCTGATCAGTGTGGGTCCATTAATACGGGGCTAATAAAAGGTAACAGCAAGGCAGCTTTTGACACATTAAGAAGACTATCAAAACCCCAACAGCCCAGGGTAACTGTCATAGAAGATAGCAATGGGGCTCTGCTCAATGAAAAAACAGCTGTAATGAGAAGGTGGACAGAATATTGTAAAGAATTATATAACTGTAAACTCGACACTGACTATAGCATATTAAACAACATTAAGTGCGAAAACAGGGAACTCGGAAATGCAGCAATATTACGGGAAGAAGTGGAAGAGGCTATATGTTCGCTGAAAGGAGGGAAGTCACCGGGTGTGGATAATATCCCAGCAGAGCTCTTGAAATATGGAGGACCAGATATAGTAAAAATCATGACAACAATTTGCCAGAAGATATGGAGCACAAAAAAGTGGCCAAAAGAGTGGACGCAGTCATTAATAATACCGCTTCCAAAGAAAGGAAATCTAAAAATGTGCAAGAACTACAGAACCATTAGCCTTATTAGTCATCCAAGTAAAGTGATGTTAAGGATACTTTTGAACAGAATAAAACATAAATCAGAAGAAATCTTGTCCGAGGAACAGGCTGGCTTTAGACCAAAAAGAAGTACCTCAGAACAAATCTTCAATATTAGATTACTGATTGTGGTAAAGTGGGATGTTATAAATATTTATAGGGGACTTAGTGTACTGACTGAGATCAGCTGTGAAGGTATCTGTATCTAATAGGTGTAGTGTTTTGCAGATAACCTTACTTGCTACCACATTATACCTCAGTCAGAATTATTCTGGAATATTGTGATGACTACGTTAAATGTCTAGGGTATGTATATGATGAAGTGTAAGTCACAACAACAACAGACAGATAAACAATTTAATTTATTCCACCACACTTGACAACACTGTGACATTCACACACATTTAACACTCTATAAGACTATCTTAAATGAGGCACTGGTAAAGTTTCAAATATAAATATGTATTAATTACTTTCACTAATATATATGTCCTGATTCAACTACAAAGTGAACCAGGAATCACAATCAATTGTAATAACAATTTATATGTACAGAATTTATCAATATGAACCTTGTAGTGACATATTTTATTAATATTATCCTATGTGTGTCAGTTGTGTAGTAGTAATATGAGGTAATACTGGTTTTGTTTTTTCAAGCTATGTTGTTATTTGTCATCATGACTTCAAGTGTTTGTTTATCTTGGAAATAGTATGGGGAAAAGTTCACAGTTCCTATCAATTTAAACACTGTATTTTCCCTCTGTGTTATTATAAAGTCAGAGTTTTGGGGGGGGGGGGGGGGCATAATGTTGAGCTCCTCTGGCCACAGACGCTTATCTTTCGTGATGGCGGCAGGAAAAGACTCCTCTGCTCGATAGCCTCCCCTGTGTTCTGGAGACACCTCACTGGTCACTATCTGGACCCAGGAGTATGCTGTCAGCCTCTAGGTTCAGCAAAGCTCAGACCAGGTGCTGCTCAATAACTTTAGGACCACGGTCCCTGAAACAAGAAGGTTGTACCTCCTATTTCAGAACTAATTTATAATAAATTTCCAGACTGAACACAATACATAACAAACACTGAGTTCAGAGCGGTAGGCCAACTGCTATCTTCATCTGAAACAATTTTCACCAGTATACTCCTCCCTAATGGTTACTACGCCTCTGCAATTCCAGCATGATTTCTTTCTAGTCAATAAGATAGGTGTCAGTGTACTGTTTGGCAATTCCATGTAGTTTTACTTTCCTCCGACACCTTCTGTTCAGGTTGGAGCACTATATAGGCTTTACCTCATGGTCGCTACTGAACCACACATATATACAGACATAAATTATCAATTTACATTCAATTTTCATTAAAAAGATATCAAATATTTCAAGCTTACCAGTTTATTTGAAAATGTGGTCCTGACCTGACGCCTCTTGTTGACTATATTGGCGGGTCTAACTAATCGTGCCATGTTTACACAAGCGTTTGAAAAAAAGTACTCCTACTCACGTTTCCCTAACAACAAAGAATCAATATTTATAGCCCGACTAATCGTGTTTAGCCTTACATTTACTTTCCGCCAATCAAATAGGAGGTAACATGGGGACCTATTTCCCGTACAATGGTGGTGTGAAAATCTGCCACTGAGCGATTCTGATTTTGGTGTTGTCTGACATCCCTCACTATTTCTTTTGGCTATAATTTGTTAATTCCTAGACTATTTGCGTAACGTTTAACATATTCTTTGTCAACAAGTCCTAAGGAACCCAAATATATAAATTTAATGGGGCTAAGGGGCTGCGTTCAAAATATGTATTTTCTTCTAGGATAGTCGTGCTGTTGTTTTTTTTTTATTTTTTATGTTTAGAACCGCCACCTGTCCTGCTGTACTGTCAGACTAATGTCAGGATTTCAGACATAAAACAGTAGAATGTCATGTTTCCTAATAAGCGTTTTGTAAGTTTTTTAAAACCTAACTCTCGTATGGGTAGTGTTTTTTATCACTGTCGATTTGAAAAAAGCTAGTGCTTGTGGCCTTACACGCGTGATGGTAGTAATTGTGTATCGCGAGACTGTGGTAGTATTGCCTGCGTTCCGGCTTTCAGCCCCTCCCTTTCTTTCTATCCTTAGTCCATCTGTCTTTCGTTTATGGTAACTTAGTGTATAAAATGACATGAATGGAATATTAAATATAGGTCAGCTTGCGTATCTCAAGGTTTTCCTTAGAAAGGCAGTACACGTTTTATCGTAGAAAGCGGGTATTGAAGCAGTAGGCTTTTACTATCAACGTGAAACGTTACAATTTGCAGACGAAGGAGAAAACAAGGGGGATTTCGAGTACAGTCATTGTGACAGCACTGTTCTTTACCATTCTTCTTTCATTTTATTAAATTTATTTGTTAGGCTTTACATTTACTTTTTAATTTATATATGTGGATTAGAATTTCACACGACAAATTCTCCCCACTTAAAACAGACGTTATATGTCAGTCTATAATTCTATATACACATAGAGAAATTTCTTTTTATTCCTGGGGTTTAGGGTGATTCTCATCACACGGATGGCGGCTTAAAAAATCCGCTCCCAGATTTGTTTTTCCACTTATATACTCTATGCTAAACTCAAATGGCTGCATCAATAATGACCAACGGAGTAATCTAGAGTTTTCATGTCTAGCCTGTGCTAGAAACGACAAAGGTTTGTGATCCGTTTGCAACTTAAATGCCTTCCCATACAGATAAATATTGAATTTCTTAATCGCCCATATTACTGCAAGACATTCCTTTTCGCTAGTTGAGTAATTGGTTTCAGCTTTATTCAACTTTCTGCTAGCATATGCCACTGGGCTTAATTCCCCATCCAATGCATCTGATTTCTGTAGCAGAGTCGCACCTAACCCAATATTACTGGCATCAGTCCTTACAATGAATTCTTGACTTAAGTCAGGTAATTTCAAAATAGGTTTGCTTGTGAGCTTTTCCTTCAATTCCTGGTAAGCCATTTCACATTGTGGTGTCCATGTAATTCGATCTGGATTTCCCTTACGTGTCAAATCAGTTAACGGTGCACATATGGAATTAAAGTTTTTGATATACTTCTGGTAGAAACCACATAATGAGACAAAGGATCTCACGTCTTTCTTGGTTTGTGGTCTTGGGGCTTTCCTTAGTTTCTCTAAATTCTTGGGGTTTAGGGTTCAAGTTTCCCTGATAAACTGTGTGTCCCAAGAATTCCAATTCTTTACATCCAACGCAACATTTGGTTGGTCGGGCTGTTAAATTCGCTTCCCTAAGTCGATTAAACAGCATGTTCAGAGAGTCAATGTGTTCCTCAAATGTTTCTGTTGCTATAAGGATATCATCCATGAAATTTGTGATACATGGATTATTCAGAGGGTCCAATAATTTTCTCATCATTCTAGAGAAGACACTAGGCGCATTCTTCAATCCAAATGGCAATCTATTAAACTCATAGTGTCCTTCTGAGGTACTAAAAGCTAGGTATGGTCTAACCTCAGGCTTTACTGGAATCTGATAGTATCCTTTACTCAGATCCACTTTTGAGAAATATTTAGCTTTATTTAGTCTGGCAAACAGCTGATTTGTATCCGGCAATGGATCCACCTGTCCTTCTGTAATAGCATTCAGTCTCCTGTAATCTATACAGAGTCTATGTTCTCCAGAGGGTTTTCTTAAAAGTACAACACCGGAACTATACGAAGATTCACTGTGTGAAATAATTCCTTCCTTCAACAAATAGTCTATCTCTTCCTTCAAAGCTTTCTCCTTAGCAAAAGGAATCGAATAGGGTTTCATACAGACAGGTGTGGGGTCTATCAGTTTCATATCATATTCCAATAAGTTTGTATGCCCAGGTCGGTCTGTTAACACCTCTGCATGATTATCTAGAACCTGTTGCACTCTCTCTTTCTGAGTTTTCGTTAAATGTGTACTGATTTTCACCTGTGCCGCTGTCTCACAGGGGTGTAATGGATATTCAAATGATGAAAGTGGTTCCTTTTTCATCTCCATGGCAATGGATAAGGTCAACAAGTGTGTCTCTTCCTGATGTTCTCTTTCCAAATATTTCTTCAGGAGATTCACATGATAGATTTTTTCTTTCCCCTTCTTATCTATCTTATAATTGGTTCTAGACACCTTCTCTAGAACTGTATATGGACCTTGCCATCCAATTTGTAACTTATTCTGACTACCGGGTTTTCCTGTTATAATAGGCAGCATGTTTCTTCCTGGCTTGTTTCAAATTTTCATTGGCAAGTTTCCAGCCAGTTTTTAAACGAGTGGTCAGCTCATTCACATATTGGTATGAGGATGTAATATTTTCCTCTGCCTTTTCGTCAGTCCACGTTCTTAACAGCGTTACATATGGACTTTTAAATTCGGAAACTTATTTCTCCTGGCACATGCCAGGTCCTTTCCACCCGAAGCTCTGTAGTGATGATTTTTCTTCCTAGAATTATCATGCACAAAACGACCGCTACCAATTTTCCTCTTGGGGCTTTCTCCCCACTTAAAATTCTTGATGAGAGATTTCCTCTCTACATCCTCTTCCTCCAGTTTGTTTAAGTCCGATTGAGGGATTTTCGGCTTATCCTGGGGTAAGACATCTTTTTGCACTCTCCGCATAGTGGCCATTGTAAAACAGTTAATTGAAGCTTGTCCGTGAAAAGGGGCTTCCCATTCCATTTGGTCCACTTTATCAAATTTATATTTCTTTTTATTATCAGGCCTAATTTTGCCCCTTGGCGTATCCAGGTCCTGATCAATGTTCCAACTTGTGGGTGTTCCCTCATGTGCTATGCTACACCTTTCTACAAAATTCTCAATGTCCCATCTTGCCTTGGGCCAATAATAATTGTGAGCCACCTTTTGAATGATGGTACCTATCTTCTCATGGTCCCCATCTGGTTTCACATGTAGGCTCCTTATTAATTCTGCCCTATATCTTTTAGGAAGTACCAGCTGTCCCTGACCTTTGGATCTAGCTCCAGTCTTCCTATACATCAATTTGTTTTTCATGTAAAAATCTCCCTTGCCTGGAGTTGTATGACAAGTTGACAATTTCCTGAAACAAGGCTTGAGGGTCTTATCCCCAGCCTGTGCCTTCCTCATCTCTTCTGGAGTGGTATCTATCAGGATATCCTCCTCCTTTCTTGAGGTCGACCTGACCTAAAGGGTGGCCATAACTATAGGGTTCCTTCTGCAACGGTCAGTGTCATGATTGTTCATCTTACAATTTTTACACCACCTTTTCCCTTGGTTGAAAGATTTTCTTTCATCATATTTCCTTTCATCGAATTGTGGGGTTTTATTTTTATTGTCATACCGTGGCCTATCAAATTGGTGCTTACCTTTGTTTTGATCTCTAGGATCAAATTTATTAAAGTTCTGTGGTGCCCTAAAATTTTCCACCTGTTTCTTTTTGTTACCTGATACCTCTGCCTGAGCCGCTTGATACCTTTCTGCAACATTTAGCAACTCACCCAGCCTCTCTGGACCTTGTTCCATGAGAAACTTTCTCAGGTCTGGAGCCATGGACTCTCTTAATTGTTCTATAAGGATCATTTCCTTAAGATCTTGGGTTTTCCCCAGAGAAGTCCATTTCTCCAAGTATGTCTCTATTCGTGCAGAGAACTGGTGATAGGTTTCACCTGACAGTAGTTTAGCATTCCTAAATTTTTTCCTATAAAATTCTGCGTTCTTTTCATATCTTAACAAAAGAGCCTGCTTTAGCATGTCATAATTTTCCTGATCACCTCTGCTCATTTTGGCAAAAACTTCATAAGCTGCCCCACGAAGACCTTGAGATAACTTTAAGCTCCACCTTTCTCTCTCTAACTCATATGTGGTAGCTAATAGTTCATATCTATTTAGATAGCTCTCAATATCATCGTCTTTCTCAACAAAATGATCTAAATGAAAGTTCATAGCTGAGGTTGAGGCTCCCTGACTAGCAGTGGCATCAGAGGTAAAGGGACTGGCACCATTTTCAGGAGTATGGCCTTGAAACTCAAACTCCCTTAGTCGTAACTCATGTTCCCTTTGTAATCTCTTATCTTCTGCTTCCCTTTCTGCAGCTAATCGCTTGTCTTCCCTTTCTGCAGCCTGTCTTCTTTCTTCGGCTTCCAATGCTTTAGCCTCTTTGTCAGCCTCAATCTGCAACCTCTTAGCCTCAGCCTCAATTTACAACCTCTTAGTCTCAGCCTCTAACTTTCTTTCGGCCTCTTTTTCTAATCTTCTTTCTTCCCGTTCAATATATTTGTCACATTCAGCAGTGACGTAAGCAATCATAATTTGCCCGTCCATTCCTAACTCTTTCGCAGTCTGTACAGCAGCAGATCGAAATTTTGCCAAGTCGGCCATTGTCTAACATGCAAATGTAAACAATTCAATCTTTCAATAATTATCTAAGGACACTACAGGCACTGAGAGCTCAACCTTATTTATTTCCACCCAAGGATACCTTTTAATTCTTTATTATTCCCAATATATATAATAGGAGAAAGTTCCTCAGGCTCATTACAGGAGCCATGAAAACTACACCAATAACAGAGATGCAGAAGGTTGCTGGATTACAGACATTGTCCCATAGAAGAGACACAAAAACCATGATCCAGATGGAAAAGTACTACAGTATGCCAATGCACCCAATGAAGGCAAGACTAGATGATCTGGCATTGGGACGTCTAAAGCGTAGCAGCTTTGTGCATCGGGGAAAAAGACTTATAAGACAGCATCAAGAAGACCTATCCATGAAGACAACACCACTGAAGCCCACCCTATACCCTGTACCATGGGAGCAGGCCAGCAGTGCCCTCCAAATTAATACATCAGTCAGTGGTCTCACAAGTGGATATGAGTATAATGATCTGCAAAAACGAACTGCTACATTGAGTATGATCCAAGAAAGCTATCCCGATCAATCATGGATACATGCCTATACAGATGGATCAGCAACTAATGCTGTTAGGAATGGAGGTGCCGGTATCTTTATCTCATATCCTGACAACCACTATGAGACTAGGCACATTCCCACTGGTAAATTCTGTTCCAACTATACAGCTGAGGTTCAAGCTCTAGAGCAAGCTGCAAATATGATTTATAACACCAACTCTGACTGCCACCAGGTAGTCATCCTCACAGATGCACTGTCTGTCCTGCAAGCTCTCAAGGGTGGTAAACTCCCGCATCTGAGAAATGAACTAAACAAGGTAGCTGCCAAAAAGAGAACCATACTTCAGTGGGTACCATCTCATTGTGGTGTACCCGGAAATGAAAAGGCAGATAAACTTGCAAAAAAAGGAGGAGAATGTGAACAAGAAGATAATGAAGTCACATACTTTGAGAAAAAGAGAGCTATCCAGACTATCAGAAGAGAACAGAACCAACCCAAAGACGACTATCACACTCTCGACCGGCAGGGACAGATAACTATTTTTCGACTCAGGACAGGGCATAACAAACTGAATAAACACATGCACAAGCTACGATTGCCTGCTTCACCACTGTGCACATGTGGATTAAACGAACAAACTGCTGAGCATGTTCTACAGGACTGTCCTCTGTATAACCAGTTAAGAAAGATATACTGGCCCAATGACTCAACACTAAACTCAAAGCTATATGGAGTTAAAGAGGAACTTCAAACAACAGTCGAATTCATCATGAGAACTCATCTGACGGTGTAATCATCAAAGATGCGATCGCAAGAAGAAGAAGAAGAAGGAGAAAGTTCAATATCCCGGAAGCGAGACCCCAATATATGTGGTAAAGTGGGATGTTATAAATATTTATAGGGGACTTAGTGTACTGACTGAGATCAGCTGTGAAGGTATCTGTATCTAATAGGTGTAGTGTTTTGCAGATAACCTTACTTGCTACCACATTATACCTCAGTCAGAATTATTCTGGAATATTGTGATGACTACGTTAAATGTCTAGGGTATGTATATGATAAAGTGTAAGTCACAACAACAACAGACAGATAAACAATTTAATTTATTCCACCACACTTGACAACACTGTGACATTCACACACATTTAACACTCTATAAGACTATCTTAAATGAGGCACTGGTAAAGTTTCAAATATAAATATGTATTAATTACTTTCACTAATATATATGTCCTGATTCAACTACTAAGTGAACCAGGAATCACAATCAATTGTAATAACAATTTATATGTACAGAATTTATCAATATGAACCTTGTAGTGACATATTTTATTAATATTATCCTATGTGTGTCAGTTGTGTAGTAGTAATATGAGGTAATACTGGTTTTGTTTTTTCAAGCTATGTTGTTATTTGTCATCATGACTTCAAGTGTTTGTTTATCTTGGAAATAGTATGGGGAAAAGTTCACAGTTCCTATCAATTTAAACACTGTATTTTCCCTCTGTGTTATTATAAAGTCAGATTTTAAGGGGGGGGGGGGGGCATAATGTTGAGCTCCTCTGGCCGCAGACGCTTATCTTTCGTGATGGCGGCAGGAAAAGACTCCTCTGCTCGATAGCCTCCCTGTGTTCTGGAGACACCTCACTGGTCACTATCTGGACCCAGGAGTATGCTGTCAGCCTCTAGGTTCAGCAAAGCTCAGATCAGGTGCTGCTCAATAACTTTAGGACCACGGTCCCTGAAACAAGAAGGTTGTACCTCCTATTTCAGAACTAATTTATAATAAATTTCCAGACTGAACACAACACATAACAAACACTGAGTTCAGAGCGGTAGGCCAACTGCTATCTTCATCTTAAACAATTTTCACCAGTATACTCCTCCCTAATGGTTACTACGCCTCTGCAATTCCAGCATGATTTCTTTCTAGTCAATAAGATAGGTGTCAGTGTACTGTTTGGCAATTCCATGTAGTTTTACTTTCCTCCGACACCTTCTGTTCAGGTTGGAGCACTTTATAGGCTTTACCTCATGGTCGCTACTGAACCACACATATATACAGACATAAATTATCAATTTACATTCAATTTTCATTAAAAAGATATCAAATATTTCAAGCTTACCACAATTCATGGAATAATACACAGTTACGTTGACTGGCAATGAATATAGCACAATTTCGATCTGCCGATGTCCCGGGCTTTTATTTAGAAAAATATGCACTGGCGCTCAACGCACTGGTTCTTTAGTAAGTTTATTTGAAAATGTGGTCCTGACCTCTGGCCTCTGATTGAC
Source organism: Oreohelix idahoensis (assembly GCA_024509875.1). NCBI lineage: Eukaryota > Metazoa > Mollusca > Gastropoda > Stylommatophora > Oreohelicidae > Oreohelix > Oreohelix idahoensis. The sequence goes on from JAMPIV010022350.1 coordinate 67,496, forward strand.
TATATTGGCGGGTCTAACAAATCGTGCCATGTTTACACAAGCGTTTGAAAAAAAGTACTCCTACTCACGTTTCCCTAACAACAAAGAATCAATATTTATAGCCCGACTAATCGTGTTTAGCCTTATATTTACTTTCCGCCAATCAAATAGGAGGTAACATGGGGACCTATTTCCCGTACAATGGTGGTGTGAAAATCTGCCACTGAGCGATTCTGATTTTGGTGTTGTCTGACATCCCTCACTATTTCTTTTGGCTATAATTTGTTAATTCCTAGACTATTTGCGTAACGTTTAACATATTCTTTGTCAGCAAGTCCTAAGGAACCCAAATATATAAATTTAATGGGGCTAAGGGGCTGCGTTCAAAATATGTATTTTCTTCTAGGATAGTCGTGCCGTTGTTTTTTTATTTTTTATGTTTAGAACCGCCACCTGTCCTGCTGTACTGTCAGACTAATGTCAGGATTTCAGACATAAAACAGTAGAATGTCATGTTTCCTAATAAGCGTTTTGTAAGTTTTTAAAACCTAACTCTCGTATGGGTAGTGTTTTTTATCACTGTCGATTTGAAAAAAGCTAGTGCTTGTGGCCTTACACGCGTGATGGTAGTAATTGTGTATCGCGAGACTGTGGTAGTATTGCCTGCGTTCCGGCTTTCAGCCCCTCCCTTTCTTTCTATCCTTAGTCCATCTGTCTTTCGTTTATGGTAACTTAGTGTATAAAATGACATGAATGGAATATTAAATATAGGTCAGCTTGCGTATCTCAAGGTTTTCCTTAGAAAGGCAGTACACGTTTTATCGTAGAAAGCGGGTATTGAAGCAGTAGGCTTTTACTATCAACGTGAAACGTTACAATTTGCAGACGAAGGAGAAAACAAGGGGGATTTCGAGTACAGTCATTGTGACAGCACTGTTCTTTACCATTCTTCTTTCATTTTATTAAATTTATTTGTTAGGCTTTACATTTACTTTTTAATTTATATATGTGGATTAGAATTTCACACGACACTGATCGAAAAACATCTCCAGCATCAACACGATTTATACCATAACTTCATCGATTTCACAAAAGCCTTCGATCGAGTCTGGCATGAAGGCTTATGGCAAATAATGAGAAAATTCAATTTTGATACCAACATCATAGATATCATTGAAGCACTATACAAGGATGCAAGCAGTGCTGTTTTTTCAAGCAATGACATTGGAGAATTTTTCAAAACAACTGTAGGAGTTCGTCAGGGATGTATCCTGTCCCCAGTGTGGTGAAGTGGGATGTTATAAATATTTATAGGGGACTTAGTGTACTGACTGAGATCAGCTGTGAAGGTATATATATCTAATAAGAGTAGTGTATTATATATAACCTTACTTGCTACCACATATCTATATATCTCAGTCAGAATTATTCTGGAATAGTGTGATGACTACGTTATGTGTCTAGGGTATGTGTATGATGAAGTGTAAGTCACAACAACAGACAGATAAACATTTCAAATAACAATATGTATTCAGTGCTGTTAATAATGTATTTGTGTCCTGATTCAAATACAAAGGAACCAGGAATCACAATCAATTTTAATTACAAGTATATGTACAGACTTTATCAATATGAATATTGTAGTGACATATATTATTAAAAATATCCTATGTGTGTCAGTTGTGTAGTAGTAATATGAGGTAATACTGGTTTTGTTTTGTTCAAGCTCTGTTGGTATTTGTCATCATGACTTCAATAGTTTGTCTTAGGGACTAGTATTGGAGATGTTCTCAGTTCCTGATATTAAGACAATTAAATTCCCCTCTGAATGTTATTTTTACAAAGTTATTTCAAGATGAGGGGACATAATGTTGAGCTCAGCTGGCCAAGTTAGCTTATCTGGCGTGATGGCGGCAGGAAAGGACTCCTCTGCTCGAATTCTCCTCTGGGCTCTGGAGACACCTCACTGATAGCTAAAAGGACCAAGGAGTATGCTGTCCGACACTGGATTCAGCAAAGCTCTGACCAGGTGCTGCTCAGTACCATCAAGACCACTGTCCCACAATTCATACGAATAAACACAGATACGTTGATTAGCAATGAATTCTGGCACAAACTGGCACAAATTCCCATCTGCTTATCTTCCAGGCTTTTATTGAGCCAAATATAAGCTGGCTTCAACGCACTGATGCTTTATCAAGCTTATTTAAACAAGTGGTTTCGAACTAACGCTCCCAAGTGTGTATATCAGCGAGTCTGACCAATGAGGCCCCGTTTCGACAAGTGTTTGAAAAAATGTTACCTTTCCCCGTTTCCCCTAACAACGAAAGATAGTATTTATAGTCCGACCAATCGTGGTTAGGCTTTCATTTGTTGCGCTCCAATCAATGGGGAGTTTACATGGTAGGCTATTTATGTAACGTAAGGTTTTTTCAAACACGTTATAAAAAAAATTTTATGAGCAGAAATGATTCCATGCTGTCAGGCATCCTCACTATTTTATTTTGGGTATAATTTATTAATTCCTGGACTATTTGCGTAACGTTTTACATATTATTTGTCAGCAAGCCCTAAGGAACCCAATTATCCAAATTTAAAAGAGCTACGTGGCTGCGTTCAAAATATGTATTTTCTACCTCCTGTTTCGAAGATGTGCTGTCTGGGTACTGTTATGTTTTCAACCGTAAACCCATCTAATGTTATCTTTTCTAATAAGAGTTTTTTTATGATTTATAAACCTAACTCTGGGAAAGGGTAGTGTATTTTATCACTGTCCGTCTGAAAAAAAAATTAGTGCATGTAGACTTACACGCGTGATGGCAGCATTTGTGAATCGCGCGACGCGTGTTGCATGCGTTCCTGATTTTCAGCCCTCCCCTCTCTCTTTATCCTTTTGTCCATCTGTTCGTTCGTTTTGGTAACGCAGTGTAGAAAAAGACATGAATGGAATTTAAAATTTAGGTCAACTTGCATATTTCAAGGTTTTTCTTAGAAAGGCAGCACATTTTATTGTGTGTTTGGGAAACGCGTGTATGTTGCAGAAAGCCTTTAATATCGACGTGAAACGTTACAATTTGCTTACGCAGTAGAAAACAAGGGGATTTCGAGTACAGTCATTGTGACAGCACTGTTCTTTACCATTCTTCTTCCTTTATTTATTATATGTATTTATTAGGCTTTATATTTACTTGATAATTTATATATGTGGATTAGAATATTCCACGACACCTCCCCTCTTAAAACAGACATTATATGTCAGTCCTTTATTCTATATACACATAGAGAAATTTATTATTATTTCTGGGGTTTAAGGTGATTCTCATCACACGGATGGCGGCTTAAAAAATCCGCTCCCAAATTGGTTTTTCCAGATATATACTCAATGCTAAAATTATATGGAGCCAGAAGCAAAGACCATCGGAGTAACCTAGAGTTCTCATGCTTAGCCTGTGCTAGAAACGATAAAGGTTTGTGATCTGTTTGCAACTTAAATGCCTTCCCATATAGATAAATATTGAATTTCTTTATTGCCCATATTACTGCAAGACATTCTTTTTCGCTAGTTGAGTAGTTGATTTCAGCTTTATTCAACTTTCTGCTAGCATATGCCACTGGGCTTAATTCCCCATCCAATGCATCTGATTTCTGTAGTAGAGTTGCACCTAACCCAATATTACTTGCATCCGTCCTTACTATGAATTCTTGACTTAAGTCAGGTAATTTCAAAATGGGTTTACTTGTGAGCTTTTCCTTCAATTCTTGTAAGTCATTTCACATTGTGGTGTCCATGTAATGCGATCTGGATGTCCTTTACGTGTCAATTCGTTAACGGTGCACATATGGAATTAAAGTTTTTGATATACTTCTGGTAGAAACCACATAATGAGACAAAGGATCTCACGTCCTTCTTGGTTTGTGGTCTCGGGGCTTTCTGTAGTTTTTCTAAATTCTTTGGGTCAGGGGTCATGTTTCCCTGATAAACTGTGTGTCCCAAAAATTCCAATTCTTTACATCCAACGCAACATTTGGTTGGTCGGGCTGTTAAATTTGCCTCCCTAAGTCGATCAAACAGCATGTTCAGAGAGTCAATGTGTTCCTCAAATGTTTCTGTTGCTATAAGGATATCATCCATAAAATTTGTTATACAGGGATTATTCAGAGGATCCAATAAATTTTCTCATCATTCTAGAGAAGACACTAGGCGCATTCTTCAATCCAAATGGCAATCTATTAAACTCATAGTGTCCTTCTGAGGTACTAAAAGCTAGGTATGGTCTAACCTCAGGCTTTACTGGAATCTGATAATATCCTTTACTCAGATCCACTTTTGAGAAATATTTAGCTTTATTTAGTCTGGCAAACAGCTGATTTGTATCCGGCAATGGATCCACCTGTCCTTCTGTAATAGCATTCAGTCTCCTGTAATCTATACAGAGTCTATGTTCTCCAGAGGGCTTCCTTAAAAGTACAACACCGGAACTATACGAAGACTCACTGTGCGAAATAATTCCTTCCTTCAACAGATAGTCTATCTCTTCCTTCAAAGCTTTCTCCTTAGCAAACGGAATCGAATATGGTTTCATACAGACAGGTGTGGGGTCTATCAGTTTCATATCATATTCCAATAGGTTTGTATGCCCTGGTCGGTCTGTTAACACCTCTGCATGATTATTTAGAACCTGTTGCACTCTCTCTTTCTGAGTTTTCGTTAAATGTGTACTGATTTTCACCTGTGCTGCTGTCTCACAGGGGTGTAATGGATATTCAAATGATGAAAGTGGTTCCTTTTTCATCTCCATGGCGATGGACAAGGTCAACAAGTGTGTCTCTTCCTGATGTTCTCTTTCCAAATATTTCTTCAGGAGATTCACATGATAGATTTTTTCTTTCCCCTTCTTATCTATCTTATAATTTGTTCTAGATACCTTCTCTAAAACTGTATATGGACCCTGCCATCCAATTTGTAACTTATTCTGACTCCCGGGCAAAAGAAGCAGTACTTTCTCTCCCACAGCCAAATTTCTGTCTTTCGCCTTCCTGTTATAATAGGCAGCATGTTTCTTCCTGGCTTGTTTCAAATTTTCATTGGCAAGTTTCCAGCCAGTTTTCAACCGAGTGGTCAGCTCATTCACATATTGGTATGAAGATGTAATGTTTTCCTCTGCCTTTTCATCAGTCCACGTTCTTAACAAAGCTACATGTGGACCTTTAATTGTGTGGACCTATTTGTCCATGCACCGGTATGGTCTCTTCCACTCGAAGCTTTATAGTGATGATTTTTCTTCCCAGAATTATCATTCACAAAACGACCGCTACCAATTTTTCTTTTGGGGCTGTCTCCCCTCTTAAAATTCTTGATGAGAGATTTCTTCTCTACATCCTCTTCCTCCAGTTTGTTTAAGTCCGATTGAGGGATTTTCGGCTTATCCTGGGGTAAGACATCCTTTTGCACTCTCCGCATAGTGGCCATTGTAAAACAGTTAAGTGAAGCTTGTCCGTGAAAAGGGGCTTCCCATTCCATTTGGTCCACTTTTTCAAATTTATATCTCTTTTTATTATCAGGCCTAATTTTGCCCCGTGGCGTGTCCAGGTCCTGATCCATGTTCCCACTTGTGGGTGTTCCCTCATGTGCTATGCTACACCTTTCTACAAAATTCTCAATGTCCCATCTTGCTTTGGGCCAATAATAATTGTGAGCCACCTTTTGAATGATGGTACCTATTTTCTCATGGTCCCCATCTGGTTTCACATGTAGGCTCCTTATTAAGTCTGCCCTATATCTTTTTGGAAGAACCAGCTGTCCGTGACCTTTGGATCTAGCTCCAGTCTTCCTATACATCAACTTGTTTTTCATGTAAAATTCCCCCTTGCCTGGAGTTGTATGACAAGTTGACAATTTTCTGAAACAAGGCTTGAGTGTTTTATCCCCAGCCTGTGCCTTCCTCATCTCTTCTGGAGTGGTATCCAACATAATATCCTCCTCCTGTCTTGAGGTCGACCTGACCTGAAGGGTTGCCATATACACAGGTTTCCTTCTGCAATAGTCAGTGTCATGATTGTCCATCTGACAATTTTTACACCACCTTTTTCCTTGGTTGAAAGATTTTCTTTCATTATATTTCCTTTCATCGAATTGTGGGAATTTATTTTTATTTTCATACCGTGGCCTATCAAATTGGTGCTTACCTTTATTTGGATCCTTAGGATCAAATTTATTAAAGTTCTGTGGTGCCCTAAAGTTGTCCACCTGTTTCTTTTTATTACCTGTTACCTCTGCTTGAGCTGCTTGATACCTTTCAGCAACATTTAGCAACTCACCCAGCCTCTCTGCACCTTGTTCCATGAGAAACTTTCTCAGGTCTGGAGCCATGGACTCTCTTAATTGCTCTATAAGGACCATTTCCTTAAGATCTTGGGTTTTCCCCAGAGAAGTCCATTTCTCCAAGTATGTCTCTATTCGTGCAGAGAACTGGTGATAGGTTTCACCTGACAGTAGTTTAGCATTCCTAAATTTTTTCCTGTAAAACTCTGCATTCTTTTCATACCTTAACAAAAGAGCCTGCTTTAGCATGTCATAATTTTCCTGATCACCTCTGCTCATTTTTGCAAAAACTTCATAAGCTGCCCCACGAAGTCCCTGAGATAACTTTAAGCTCCACCTTTCTCTCTCTAACCCATATGTGGTAGCTAATAGTTCATACCTATTCAGGTAGCTCTCTATATCATCGTCTTTCTCAACAAAATGATCTAAATGAAAATTCATAGCTGAGGTTGAGGCTCCTTGAGTAACCGTAGCATCAGAGGCAAAGGGACTGGCACCATTTTCAGGAGCATGGCCTTGAAACTCAAACTCCCTTAGTCGTAACTCATGTTCCCTTTGTAATCTTTTATCTTCTGCTTCCCTTTCTGCAGCTAATCTCCTCTCTTCCCTTTCTGCAGCTAATTTCTTCTCTTCCCTTTCTGCAGCTAATTTCTTCTCTTCTCTTTCTGCAGCCTGTCTTCTTTCCTCGGCTTCCAATTTCTTAGCCTCAGCCTCAATCTGCAACCTCTTAATTTCCTTGTCAGCCTCTAACTTTCTTTCGGCTTCAAACCTTCTTTCTTCGCGTTCAATAAATTTGTCACATTCCGTCGTGACATAAGCAACCATAACTTGCCCATCTAATCCTAACTCTTTTGCAGTCTGAACAGCGGCAGATCGAAATTTGGCCAGGTCCGCCATTGTCTATCAGGTAAATTTATATAATGTCTAACCAACAATTCAAATTCTAAATATATATAATGGACAACACAGGCACCGTGAGCTCAACCTTATTTAATTCCACCCAAGGATACCTTTTAATTCTTATATTCCCTGAAATGAATTACCCCCAATATTTTTAATAGGGAAAGATTCAAAATCCCGGACGAGCCCCCAATATATGTGGTGAAGTGGGATGTTATAAATATTTATAGGGGACTTAGTGTACTGACTGAGATCAGCTGTGAAGGTATATATATCTAATAAGAGTAGTGTATTATATATAACCTTACTTGCTACCACATATCTATATATCTCAGTCAGAATTATTCTGGAATAGTGTGATGACTACGTTATGTGTCTAGGGTATGTGTATGATGAAGTGTAAGTCACAACAACAGACAGATAAACAATTTAATTTAATCCACTACTCTTAACAACACTGTGACACTCACATACATATAACACTCTATGAGAATATCTTAAAGAAGTCACTCGTAACGTTTCAAATAACAATATGTATTCAGTGCTGTTAATAATGTATTTGTGTCCTGATTCAAATACAAAGGAACCAGGAATCACAATCAATTTTAATTACAAGTATATGTACAGACTTTATCAATATGAATATTGTAGTGACATATATTATTAAAAATATCCTATGTGTGTCAGTTGTGTAGTAGTAATATGAGGTAATACTGGTTTTGTTTTGTTCAAGCTCTGTTGGTATTTGTCATCATGACTTCAATAGTTTGTCTTAGGGACTAGTATTGGAGATGTTCTCAGTTCCTGATATTAAGACAATTAAATTCCCCTCTGAATGTTATTTTTACAAAGTTATTTCAAGATGAGGGGACATAATGTTGAGCTCAGCTGGCCAAGTTAGCTTATCTGGCGTGATGGCGGCAGGAAAGGACTCCTCTGCTCGAATTCTCCTCTGGGCTCTGGAGACACCTCACTGATAGCTAAAAGGACCAAGGAGTATGTTGTCCGACACTGGATTCAGCAAAGCTCTGACCAGGTGCTGCTCAGTACCATCAAGACCACTGTCCCACAATTCATACGAATAAACACAGATACGTTGATTAGCAATGAATTCTGGCACAAACTGGCACAAATTCCCATCTGCTTATCTTCCAGGCTTTTATTGAGCCAAATATAAGCTGGCTTCAACGCACTGATGCTTTATCAAGCTTATTTAAACAAGTGGTCTCGAACTAACGCTCCCAAGTGTGTATATCAGCGAGTCTGACCAATGAGGCCCCGTTTCGACAAGTGTTTGAAAAAATGTTACCTTTCCCCGTTTCCCCTAACAACGAAGATAGTATTTATAGTCCGACCAATCGTGGTTAGGCTTTCATTTGTTGCGCTCCAATCAATGGGGAGTTTACATGGTAGGCTATTTATGTAACGTAAGGTTTTTTCAAACACGTTATAAAAAAAATTTTATGAGCAGAAATGATTCCATGCTGTCAGGCATCCTCACTATTTTATTTTGGGTATAATTTATTAATTCCTGGACTATTTGCGTAACGTTTTACATATTATTTGTCAGCAAGCCCTAAGGAACCCAATTATCCAAATTTAAAAGAGCTACGTGGCTGCGTTCAAAATATGTATTTTCTACCTCCTGTTTCGAAGATGTGCTGTCTGGGTACTGTTATGAGCCCTCCCCTCTCTCTTTATCCTTTTGTCCATCTGTTCGTTCGTTTTGGTAACGCAGTGTAGAAAAAGACATGAATGGAATTTAAAATTTAGGTCAACTTGCATATTTCAAGGTTTTTCTTAGAAAGGCAGCACATTTTATTGTGTGTTTGGGAAACGCGTGTATGTTGCAGAAAGCCTTTAATATCGACGTGAAACGTTACAATTTGCTTACGCAGTAGAAAACAAGGGGATTTCGAGTACAGTCATTGTGACAGCACTGTTCTTTACCATTCTTCTTCCTTTATTTATTATATGTATTTATTAGGCTTTATATTTACTTGATAATTTATATATGTGGATTAGAATATTCCACGACACCCAGTGCTCTTTAATATATATCTAGAACATATTATGCAGGAGGCTCTTTATGATTATAAAACAACCATATCAATTGGAGGCCGACCTCTTTGCAATCTACGTTTTGCTGATGATATCGATCTGATAGCTGGAACAGAATCAGAACTTCAAGACCTTACCTCTAGACTGGAGAAAGTAACAAGAACATGTGGGATGGAAATTAACATAGAAAAAAGCAAGATATTGGTGAATAGCCATAAGAAACATGTTCCAACCAACATTACGTTAAATGGGCAAACGTTAGAAGAAGTTAACACCTTTAAATATCTCGGGTCCACTATATGTAGTGATGGGAGATCAAGTAAAGAAATCAAGACAAGACTTGAGATGGCCTCAGCTGCCATGACAAGGCTGAATGTGATATGGAAAAGTAACATCAGTTTTCCTGTGAAGATCAAATTATACAAATCACTTGTATTATCTATTCTCTTTTATGGGTGTGAGAGCTGGACACTCACTGCAGATACAGAGCGAAGGATTCAGGCTTTCGAGCATAAATGTTATAGAAGAATTTTGCGCATTTGCTATAAAGAGCACAAAACAAATGTCTATGTTAGAGAGAAGATAAACACCTATGCAGGCCACCAAGAACCACTTTTGTCAGTAGTGAAACGTCGAAAGCTTGCCTGGTTTGGGCATGTAACTCGTCATGACTCCCTTTCGAAAATGATCCTCCAGGGAACAGTCGAAGGTAAACGGAGAAGAGGAAGGCAAAGAAAATCCTGGGCTGATAACATCAAAGAATGGGCAGGACACGGTTTTTCCACACTTGTACGCATTGCTGAGGATAGAGAGCAGTGGAGGACCCTGTCTGCTGATGCTTCCACCATGGCACCCCTACGACCCATGACGGGTTACGGGTTGAGATGTTGAGGATAGTTTGATTCCTAAAATGGCCAGCATGGTCATGTGATGATTTCGTGTGTATGTGTCATTTGTATGCGTTTGTTTGTTTATATGTCTGCTTCTACTTCTATAATTATGTTTATGTGTATTTGTGTGTGTGTGCGTGTGTGGGTTTGCTTGTGCCACTATCATAATCCTTCAGCTGACAGTAAAGCAGAGGTCGTCGACAAGTACACGCCAAGCCTTATCGTCCTGTGCCAGTCTTTTAATGTTTTTCCGTGTCTTCTTTATACCTTTCATGCATGTCTTCAGTTCCAATGGAGTACTAAAAGGGGGGGGGGGGGGGGGGTACGGTGGGAACTCTCCGCCCGGGTGACAACCAGTTAGGGGGGAGGCCGTGAGACCCTATTATGATAGTACTTACTGTTACAAATATAACTGCAAGGGTGTTTCTTTAGGGGAGGGGTGGGGGGGGGTGTCAAATGTAGGATCCGCCCTGGGTGCCAAATACTTTAGGGACGCCTCTTGTTCTATTTATGAACTTACAACTTTTAAGAAAGGGGAATAACTCAGAATAGTAAATGTGTATTTTATTCTTTGAGTGATCGGTTCCTGTTTTGTTTCCGTGGATTGAACAAGCGGAGGAATCTAGATTTTATATTATAGCTGGAAACAGATTGTTCTCGCTTAAGGTTTTGCAGGAATATTGAAAGTCCGAATCTAGGTTTACTGTTTGTCTGTTTGAGACGATTCCGTCTTATATCATGTTATCTTTGTGTGTCTGGGCTGGATTATTTGTTCTTACACTCTGAGCGGATGAAGATAAGAGAGTGTGTTCTTCGGTTATGGAGTCTGGCGGGACGCCAATGTCGAGCGGTCCAAAGTTTTGTGATCTCAAGTTATCATGGGGAAGAAGATTGTGTCTTCTAGGACTGTTTTAGTCTATGTGTTCCCCAGTATTGTTTCTATTACGCCAGAAAAGTGTTTTTTGTGCTTGCTATTGATTCTTGGCCAAGGTAAACGTACTTTTACTGACTTCGTTCCTAGGCTTACGATGGGTTATGTTTAGGCCTACATGAATCTACTTATGTTCAGATGTCAGAACGACATATCGTTTAGCAGCACTAAGAATGTTTCTACACAGCAATTATGAGGACAGATAATGCTGATATTGGTGGAAACTTTGATATCCTTATGAAGTGAATCTTTCTAGAAGTTTTGTCATCTCACCGTTGTGTGAGCGATGTTAAGGACCAAGGAAGCCATCTTGGAATCCGAATTATTGTCAATCATTCATCAGAGAACAGGGTTGTCCCTTACTACCCGATAATGATCCAGAGATCACAGTTATGAAAGAAAGATCTATTATGGGAGATTTAGCATTTACTCCGAAGATATGTGCTGAATGCTATTTGAAAGAATCTACGCTAGAGTACAAGCTACACTCATGCTAAGAGAGATTCTGTACAAGAGTCACTATGAACATTATGTATAAACTGACGTGATCTGTCAGTACAACCTTATATATATATATATATATATATATATATATATATATATATATATATATATATATATATATATATATATATATATATATAGATGTGGATTAACTATAGAACTCTGAATGCTTGTCTACAAATGTTCCAGTATGAGGTTATCCAGCATGTATGCTAACTTAAGATGATACACCATTGATCAACACCATGCTGTTTATGTCGTCATGTGTTCCTGTAACCATACACGTACTGTTCCAGTGTGCGTCTCATTAAATATTATAAAAAGAACACAGTAGTTCCAGTAATCCTTGACTTCTACATGTGAGAGTATGAATATATTGTTACCAAGTTGTCAACTCTTCAGAACCATTCTACCATTCGCGTACAATGTACTCTCACTTCAATGTTTACACTACCCTGTGTAGGTCGAGTTGACCTGTGTCTGTCTTCACGGTGACAGCACCTCTTTGAATACAACAGTACTACCAGCCATCATACTTTACAGTGAGTTCTATACACCACACTCGATTCTTTACAGTGGAGTCGCAAACAACAGAACTTTACAGTGGTGTACTACAGGTGTAGTAAGAAATAACTTCTTTACACTGGTGGCCGTATAACTTCTTTACAGCGGTGGCCACTATATCCATTACAAGAGACTGTAGTAAGACAACATTCCTTACAGTGGTGTGCCAGCTTCCTGGGTCAACCTGCACAGTGGACATATTTGAGAAGTCAGCTACTGAGACCAGACCATTCCTTGGGGCCTGTTACGACACACGTAAACACCAGCAATACAACTTTACAGTCGATGTCAGCGCGACCTGTCCTATCGAGGTATACAGTAACTAGGTCAGCGTTTGTTGACATTTTTTGTTGATGGACATTTGCCATAGAACAGACAGCGTTACACAGCAAGTTTGTTTGGAACAGACAGCATTACATATCAGAGTTGGAACATATATTTGACAGTGTTTGCAAAATGTACAGTGCAACTGAAGCGAGAAGTCTTACTTGTGATTCTGAGGAACTGTAAACAGTGGATTCTCCTGCACTGCCATAGTTTGTGTTGAACTTTTATGATTTAGGCCAGATTTGATTATTTAATAAAGTACCATAGTACTGTAGCATTATTGCGTATAACTGTGCCTTCTTCGCAACACATTCTATCTGCAACACATTACATTACATTACATTATATTATAAATATTTATGCTATATGTACATTTATGTTTACATGTTTATATGTGATATTTGTTTGTATTCTGCGGGTTGTTGTTTCGGTTGGGCGGAGTCTCCCTTAGATCATACCACGTGATAGAGGTCGTCTATTGTGAGCGTTTTCTATAGGGTGAGCAAATTTCCGATACTGGAATTTGCAAAGCGACTGCTGTTGCTTTTTTTTTTTTTTTGGTTAGTTGTGACGATATGGTCAGTGTTGTTTTCGGAAGTTTCTTCACATTCTTTAGTTTTGTTTTGATTTGTTTGTAATTTGTTGGTCTACCCTTTGCTATCTTCAGTTTCATACAACATTTATATTTATATACTGTGGCGTTATTTGTATTTGTTATCCTCTTGCGGTTTATTTTTTATTATTTTTTTCCATTTGATTTATTTGATTTCCGCAAATGTTTTCATGTTGTCTTGTATAATTGTTTTTTATGTTCTTGATCGACATACACTATTTAAAATATAGTTGATCATATGGATTTATGTGAAAGAATCAACTGATGATTAATGTTGATTAGATAAGACACTATTTCTTGTGCATTGCACTTATGTTATAGAGTGTTGCAGCAATTTATAATTGTTATTTTTCAAAGAAATATACAAGACCTTGATAAGGCTTGTCTCACACAGACATTGTGATTGTGTGCTGATTAATACAGTGATTAAGAACTTTTTGCTATATTACCTTGAAATATATTTTATTATTATTGTTTCAAGTGAGTAGTATCATTGTCAGACATCATGTCTACATTAGAATACTTTATTGCACAAGGGAGATCCCTTGAAACACTGGTACAGACTTAGAACAATGGGCAGTTGCTCAATATGACAAAGCATTAGCTGCTGAAGAGAGAAAAGCTGCTGCAGAAGAGAGAAAAGCTCTGGCTGAAGAGAAAAGATTAGAAAGAGAATTTGAACAAAAGAAATTGCAGATACAGACTGAGGAAAAAAGATTCCAGATGGAAATGAAAAAAAAAAGAAAAAAAGAAAAGATGAAGCTGCTGCTGCGGCTGCTGAAGAGAAAAAAGCAATGAGAGAACATGAACACCAAAAAGAACTTTTAGCATTTGAGTTAGAAAAGTTAAAATTAACAAACATAAGTAATGTTAATCAAGCATCTGGTGGTAATGGTAAACCCTTTACTTACAAGGTCAAGGTACCAGCGTTCAATCCTTCCAGTGATGACATAACATTCTGGTTAAATAGATTTGAACGCTCTTGTCGAGCCCATAATGTGGACAAATCACAATATGCTAACCAGTTGTCAGAAAATTTGAAAGGTGATTCTCTGACTAGTTTAAGTTTGGTTGAAGAGGCTGACAAGGATAATTATGATGTTATTAGGGCAGCCTTATTAAAGAAGTACCAGTTGTCTGAGGAAGGTTACCGGAATTTGTTTAAGACAATGGTTCCTGAGGCAGGTGTAGAATTCTCAGAATTCATTGCAAGGACACGTCTTACATTTGATCGTTGGATTGAGTTGTCCAAAACAGAAAAGACATATGAAGCCCTTATGGACTTGATACTCAGAGAGATAAGATTATGTCAAGTATAAATAAACCATTCCTTGAATTCTTACATGAGCGTAAACCCAAGACACTAAAAGAAATGGAACAGTATTGTACCCAATACGTCACTGCACATCCAGACGTAGCTATTAGCAATACTAAGGTTAGGGAAGGTATGCCAGTTGCTTCAGCAACACCATACAACCCTAATCACTCACGCAGATTCCAAGAACCTCAAAATAGGTTTAATAAAAAAGGTAGCCATAACGGTTATCAGACCAAGGTAACCAATCATTTCAGGGTTCTTCTTCGAATACCTGGAGACGAGCCGACAGCCCTCGATTCAGAGGTGGTCATAATTATAGAAACTTTCGCAAAGGAAGTCATTATAGAAATTATCCAAGTTTTCCCTCATGGAGACAACAAGATCATAATTACAGAGATACTCATTATAATGAATATGATAATAGTAACCAAAGGAACTATGACTCAAACCCAAGTAGGGGTTATAACAGTGGAAACAAGGATAATTACAGAGGCAATAATAACAGAGGTAGAGCACAATACAAAAAACATAAATCTCATTACCAGGCGAACTCTGCTCAGCAAGAGTCCCACGAATCCTATAAACAAAATAAAGATAATGATGACTCTAATAATATGGCATGTGCCGCTTTTGATTTTGGGAGAGCATCTCAGTGCCCCCAATGCAAAACATTATTTGAGCCAACCACAGTGTCTACTTTAAGCTGTGGCCATCCTCTTCCCGCTCTTCCTGCGTCAATCGCGCATGATGGAAGAGGTTCTCTAGTCTTACACAAAGGTTTAGTAAATGACAATCCAGTCTCAGTACTTTTTGATTCTGGATGCACAACAATTGGTGTTAGGCAGTCACTAATAGATCCTTCTCATGCTACAGGCAAAGTAGTCAAATGCGTAACATTTGGCGGCACCATAGAGAAATACTCTACCGCTATCATTAGGATTGCTACTCCTTTCTTCACAGGAGATGTACACGCATGTCTTTTGCCGAATCCGATCGCTGATCTTATCATCGGTCGCATTCACGGAGTAAAAGAATGCACTTCGCAACAAATTTCCGTTTGGGAAAAGCAAAATATGCAAACTGCTAATGTTGTAGTCACTAGAGCTCAAGCTCTCAATATGCCTGAAACTTCATCTACTGAAGATATTGAAGTGCATAACCAAGATGATCCCTTGGTAATTTCTCGTGACTCGTTTATAAAACAACAAGAAGAGGATCCGACTCTTAAAAAATTCTTCACTCTTGTAACGAAAGGTGATCCGAATAGAGATACCAAGCGTAAATCTTGGATTACAATGAAGAATGGTGTACTTGTACGTATGGTGCAAGACTCCACTAATTCAAGTCATTCTCAGATTCTTGTACCCAAGAAATTGAGAGTTAAAATTTTACAACATGCACACGACTCTCAGTGTGCTGGACACATGGGTTTTTCCCGTACAAAGTCAAGAGTTCTTGCGGCTTTCTTTTGGCCTTTCGTGAATAAGGACATACGGATCTATTGTCGATCTTGTAAAGTATGTCAAGAAGTCAAATCCAAAGGTCCTCGTCATGCTGCGCCCATTCAGGCTGCAGACATTCCTATTCGACCATTTCAGAAAATGGCGATAGACATCATTGGTCCATTTAAGATCAAATCTGCTAGAGGACATCAATTTATCTTAACGTGTGTGGACATGTGCACACGTTGGCCAGAGGCTATCCCTCTGAAGAGCATTACTACTGCTGACATTGCAGATGCTCTTTGGCTTATATTTTCTCGCCTGGGATTCCCCGGAGAAATATTATCAGATCATGGCACCCAACTAATATCGGATACCATGTCTCAAGTAATGTCTACTCTACAGATAGAGAGATCTTTGAGTAGCATCTATCATCCTATGTCCAATGGGATGGTAGAACGGCTAAATAGAACACTTAAGAACTTATTAGGAAAGATAACTGAGGATCATCCTCAAGATTGGGACAGGGTTCTACCCGCGGCCCTCTTCGCTTACAGGGAGGTCCCCAATGAACATACAGGATTTTCTCCTTTTGAACTTGTCTTTGGCGCGCGACCGCGCGGCCCTATGTCTTTGCTTCATGATCTCATAACAGCGGACAATATTGACGATGACACAAAATCCTCTTACGAATATGTCATCACGCTGAGAGAAAAAATTATCGAAGCATGCAAATTAGCAACGTCCTCTTCTGAATTTGCTAAACAGAAGGCAAGGCAATTTGCTAATAAGAAAAGAACTTTACGACAACTTTGTCCTGGTGACAAAGCATTTGTTTTGCTACCTTGTAGGGAAAATAGACTCCTTATTTCTTGGAAAGGTCCGTACGATATAATATCGAAAATTTCAGATGTTGACTATATTGTCGATATTAACGGGAAGCATAAAACCTTCCACATCAATATGCTTACGGAATTCCATGAACGTCCTGACTATTTACAGCCTATTTTCCAGGCAACGGACGATTCTCCAGTTCAACATGGTCAGTACTCATCACTGTCCGTTATACAGGATGAGGAAACAAGTTTTTCGGATGTTAATCTTCCGCTTCCAATGATCCCACTTCATTCTAGTGAATCATGGAAAGACGTTACTGTTTCTCCTGATTTGTCTCTAGGAGAACAGCGACAGGTTTCGGCTATGTTACAAACATTTCAGGATGTCCTCACTGACATCCCTGGGCAAACTCATGTCATTGAGCATGACATTATTCTAACTGAACATACTCCTATTAGGGTTAGACCTTACCCTATCCCTATACATTTTCAAGCACAGGTTGAAAAGGAGTTAGATGAAATGATAGATTTACAAATAATCGAACCATCCACTTCTGCTTATTCTTCGCCGATGGTTATTGTTCGAAAAAAAGACAATAACATACGTCTTTGCGTTGACTATCGCAAATTGAATCAAGTGACAAAGTTTGATGCTGAACCTATGCCTTTACTAGAAGAGCTACTTACTCGACTTTCTAAATCTCATTTTTTCACTAAACTTGATTTGTCTAAAGGATATTGGCAAGTTCCATTATCCGAACGCGCCAAACCTCTTACCGCTTTTTCTACTCCTAGAGGCCTTTTCCAATGGAATTTTATGCCTTTCGGCCTTATGAACGCACCAGCTACATTCGTACGCATGATGCGTCGAATCCTATCGTATCGGTCAGATGTCATTGCTTATCTAGACGACATCTGTCTTTTTAGCGATACTTGGGAAGATCACTATTCAGGGTTAGTTGAATTGTTATCAACTCTACGCGAGCATAACCTGACAGCAAAACCATCGAAAGCTTGCATTGGTTTTAGCGAAATTGCTTTCCTAGGCCATCGAGTAGGTCATGGTTTCCTGAAGACAGAGGACCATAATATCACTAAAATACTTAACATCTCTATCCCTAAGACTAAAAAGCAAGTGCGAAGTCTTTTAGGTCTCATACAATTTTATGGACGATTCATTCCGAATCTGTCCTCTATCATGGCACCTCTTTCGACACTACTAAAGAAAGGGTCGCCTAATATGGTTCACTGGTCTCAGGAATGCCAATTATCACTAGATAAGATCAAAACTATGTTTTCAACACCACCTATTTTAGTGTTACCTACTACAGATAAGACATTTGTTCTTCGTAGTGACGCTTCATCCACTGGGATTGGAGCGGCACTAATGCAAGAGTACTCTGGAACTCTGCATCCTGTAATGTACATATCCAGAAAACTTAATGCTGCAGAAAGGAATTACTCGGTTTTAGACCGGGAATTATTGGCGATGGTTTGGTCAATTCTCAAACTTCAAAGATTCCTTCTTGGTGCACATTTCATAGTGGAAACTGACCAGAAAGCTCTTACTGCTATCCAAAGTAAGAACTTGAAGAGCTCGAGATCAACTCGATACGCGATCGCTCTTCAACCTTTTCATTTTTCGGTACGAGCTATCCGTGGTTCAGAAAATGTGATGGCGGACATTCTGTCGAGATGCCCACATGATGCCACTTAACTGTTAAATATTGGACTTTCCTAACATGTATAACTTTACATCAGTTATTCTTTTTCTTCTATATCAAAATGTGTACACATTTGTAATATATGATTTGGTGATTGTATAAATACTTAGCGGTTCACTTATTTTGATTCACTGCTAATTCTTTGATGATGTTTCTTTTGCCAATCGTGAACTTATGATACCTAATATGAAATGATTATTGAAATTATTGTATACATTGTGTCATTGCCAATATGGTAGTAGGCATTGGTGGCAACTCCCTGGAAATGTTTACACTTAGAGAAATACTTTCTCTGAGATGTTGAGATATATATTCTCATTCTTTGCCTTAATCTGGCTTTATAAATTCTTGATACTTCTCATCTGCGCATCATATGTGCGTTGGGGGGCCTATTTTATGTGGCTCTCAGAGAGAAAAAAAAAAAAAATTTCATTTTTTTTTTCCCGGGGGTTGCGGTAGTCTGTTGCGTACATATTTTTTATATGTCGCACAGATTACAGTTGATACGATTACAAATGAAAATGTAACTATCTGTTTGATAAAAGGATATTTATTTATGAACTTACAACTTTTAAGAAAGGGGAATAACTCAGAATAGTAAATGTGTATTTTATTCTTTGAGTGATCGGTTCCTGTTTTGTTTCCGTGGATTGAACAAGCGGAGGAATCTAGATTTTATATTATAGCTGGAAACAGATTGTTCTCGCTTAAGGTTTTGCAGGAATATTGAAAGTCCGAATCTAGGTTTACTGTTTGTCTGTTTGAGACGATTCCGTCTTATATCATGTTATCTTTGTGTGTCTGGGCTGGATTATTTGTTCTTACACTCTGAGCGGATGAAGATAAGAGAGTGTGTTCTTCGGTTATGGAGTCTGGCGGGACGCCAATGTCGGGCGGTCCAAAGTTTTGTGATCTCAAGTTATCATGGGGAAGAAGATTGTGTCTTCTAGGACTGTTTTAGTCTATGTGTTCCCCAGTATTGTTTCTATTACGCCAGAAAAGTGTTTTTGTGCTTGCTATTGATTCTTGGCCAAGGTAAACGTACTTTTACTGACTTCGTTCCTAGGCTTACGATGGGTTATGTTTAGGCCTACATGAATCTACTTATGTTCAGATGTCAGAACGACATATCGTTTAGCAGCACTAAGAATGTTTCTACACAGCAATTATGAGGACAGATAATGCTGATATTGGTGGAAACTTTGATATCCTTATGAAGTGAATCTTTCTAGAAGTTTTGTCATCTCACCGTTGTGTGAGCGATGTTAAGGACCAAGGAAGCCATCTTGGAATCCGAATTATTGTCAATCATTCATCAGAGAACAGGGTTGTCCCTTACTACCCGATAATGATCCAGAGATCACAGTTATGAAAGAAAGATCTATTATGGGAGATTTAGCATTTACTCCGAAGATATGTGCTGAATGCTATTTGAAAGAATCTACGCTAGAGTACAAGCTACACTCATGCTAAGAGAGATTCTGTACAAGAGTCACTATGAACATTATGTATAAACTGACGTGATCTGTCAGTACAACCTGATATATAGATAGGTTATATGTATATATAGATGTGGATTAACTATAGAACTCTGAATGCTTGTCTACAAATGTTCCAGTATGAGGTTATCCAGCATGTATGCTAACTTAAGATGATACACCATTGATCAACACCATGCTGTTTATGTCGTCATGTGTTCCTGTAACCATACACGTACTGTTCCAGTGTGCGTCTCATTAAATATTATAAAAAGAACACAGTAGTTCCAGTAATCCTTGACTTCTACATGTGAGAGTATGAATATATTGTTACCAAGTTGTCAACTCTTCAGAACCATTCTACCATTCGCGTACAATGTACTCTCACTTCAATGTTTACACTACCCTGTGTAGGTCGAGTTGACCTGTGTCTGTCTTCACGGTGACAGCACCTCTTTGAATACAACAGTACTAACCGTTAACCTTCAAGGTCGGTTATGAACGAGAACACTTCAATACCAGCTGCTAATAATAGCAAGAGATAAACACTACCATTCTTTAATACAAAGTTTAATGAAGAAACACTGAAACGAAAATCATAAAATAACGTAGATAACCCAAGGTTGCAGCAGAAAGATACTCCGTGATGGCAGAACAGATAAATTTAAAATACATGAAATGAAACGTAATATAAGCCCAATTATTAAAGTCTAAAATTCTGCAATATAAAGTGGTGTCAGAAGTGGGATTATCTCTTCTGTCACACGTTTTTGCCAAAGTATCAATTGTCTACAATCCAAAAATGTTCGTGGACGCTACGGTTAAAGATATCGAGTCATTCGTTACAGCGTTCGAAGTGTCGATGGGAGGTCAAACGTGAGAAATAATTTCATCCATGGCAAACTGGCAAATCAAGTGCACATGTCAGCATTCTAACATCAAAAATGTCGAGATAGTTCTGCATCAAAGGTCAGAAGTTTCGACGCTGTTTCCTATGGTAAAACCTATCGTTACCTCTGTGAATGCCGCTCCTGATCTGAACCAGAAATCAGGGTAGAACTGTTCTACAGTAATCGTTGTTCCAGATCAATTGAGGCACGCAGTACAAGATTCGATGTTCAATATCAAGGCCGGACGAATTTTCTTCTATCTATCGGACATCAGCTGTTCACTTGTCGAGATGAATTTTAATAGAGACTTGCATCTTGGTGCACGGGTTTTTCTCACGATTACAAGAGTGGAAAAAAGATAAGTCCTTGTATTCATTAAGGCGCTAATCCTTTATTCCTGTTCATAAAGATCTAGCTTTGGCCTTCAGTCCAACGTCACTTCACTTTACTTTTCTATCTATCATTCTGTGTTCGCAATATATATTTATCTGTATTTTGTGGGAGGTTGATAAAAGGGCTTGTCATCTTCTGGGAGTGTCTTAGGAGAAATTCAGAAGATTTCAACAACTGTTAGGCTTTGTCTGCATTGCTGACTGAGGGTCTAGTGATTTTGTTTCACTATAGAAGTGATACGCCTCGGTTTTCCATACAATATCCATTTTTATTTGTGCTTAGCTGTGACGTCCTGTAGGTCGTCATTTTTAATTTGCATAACCTAATTTAAGTTTAGTCAAAGTTTATACGTTTGTTAATCTAAAACTCTTGTCTATTTGTATATTTAACGACGACTTGTCTTGTTTATTTTTGTAATATTATTTTAGTGTTTCCTTTTTTTCTGATTATTATGACTGAGTCTCTTTTAGTTGCTTTATATTCGTTACGTGGTGTTGTATAATTGGAGATATCACTTCACTGTGTTTCATTTTCTTGTGCCTTTCATTGTCCATTGTCACCTGTGCTCGTTCCTAGTTTACATTGAAGAATATATTTACATCACAGATTGATTGATTTCATAGTTTATATATATATTAGATGTATATTGTGGGATAGATAATATACTATTGTAAAATAATTAGAAACTATAACCATGTCGATATTGGAAGAATGTATCAACATTGGTAAGAGTTTGGGTAAATCAGGAACTTGAGGAATATCCAGAGACTAAGTATGAGAAACACTTAGCTCATGCTGAGAGAATTGAACAGCGTGAGGCTGTTAAGCGAGCAGGGGAACTCAGGAAGTTCGAACTGGTCCAAGAAAAAACTTAAAGAGCAAGAAATGGTTCAAAGGGATGAAGAAATGTCTCTAAAATTGGAATTGGAACGTATAAAGTTGGAACAAAAAGATAAAGAACGAAAACAAAAAGATAAAGAAAGAGAGTTAGAGAAAGAGAAAATGGAAATAAGAAGAATTTAACTTCTTTAGACAGCTTCTTCTCTAAGTTTATCATGAAGGTAACAGGTTTGAATGTACCTAAAGAGAGATAGAGTAGTCTCTTGGTTGATTTTTTAACTGGCGACTCGCTCCAGTGCTTTATGAATCTGGATGAAAAGAGCAGAAACGATTTGATGTCATAAAAGAAATACTTCTCAGACGTTTCCAGTTAACTGAATCTGGATTTCGTAATCGTTTCCATGCGGCTAAGCCAAATAAGGATGCTGACTTTGATGAATTTATTGCACCTATTAAGCATTTCTTTAGCAGATGGATTGATTTATCTGTTATTAATCAAACATACGATGGGTTGATGGATCTCATGTTACGAGATAAGGTTCTTTCGGCATGTAGTCATGAACTGGAGTCATTCTTACAGGAAAGACATCAAGATTTCATTCAGGAATATGAACGTTTAGGTAGACAATTTTTAACAGCACACCCAAACAAGAATATCCACAGATCTTCTCCTCAGGATCCTATGCCTGCGTGCGCGGCTCACCACAATCATAGATCTTATGATCACCGACCTCGATCGAAGAGCGTTGACGGACATTTTCGTCCCGATTTTCGTCAATCATGTAGGGGGTCTTACCACTTCCCTCGTCACCGCTCGCCTTCAAATTTTTACCGACGAGGTTATCGAGGTTATTCACCTCATGATCGTGGGTATCACAGAGGCAGAGATTATGATGATTCATATCACCAGGGTTATCATAAACATAGATCCTCATATGGCAGGGACTCTAAGAATGATGATTCTTTAGATTTTTATAGTAAGGATAAGCCTTTCGAGAAAACGACAGGTCATTTCCGAGAGACAAAAAAAAAAAAAAAAAAAAAACATAGGCATGCTAATGCTTGTAATTATAATAAAGATGATGATAAAGATAGAACTAATCATGCCAATGGATGTTTTGTAAGAGATGACACTTGTTATGTGTGTCAGTCACAACATGGATCTGAGACTAATAATACCCTTCGTTGTGGTCACACCATTCCTGCAATGTTCTCGTGTGAGAACTTGGGACGTCTCACACTACATCAAGGATTTTTGTATGGACTGAAAGTAACAGTTTTGAGGGACACCAGATGTACCACTGTCGGAATTCGGAAATCGCTAATTAATGCCTTCGCATTTACAGGGAAATCTGTTAAATGTGCTATTTTTGGTGGTACGGTATAATGGTTCCCGGTGGCACGGGTTCATATTGATACACCATTTTTTAAGGCACAGTGGATGCCTGCGGATTGAGGGATCCAGTTGCTGAAATAATAGTTGGAAATATACCAGGGGTTAAAGATTGCACTCCACAGGAGATTGCAATGTGGGTTGATTCGCACCTACTGGTGTCTAATGCTGTTGTAACTAGATCGCAACAGTTAGCTGCAGATACGGCTACACCACCTACTCCGGTAGTGGATAATGTTATTTCCCATAGCGTTAGTGTTGATACTCCAACTGCTGTTGTTGTTACATTTGTTGGAATGAATGATTTTAACACATTTCATTTACATGAAAATGTTTCGCATGACAATAAAACTCATGGTATTTATAGTCAGCAGGTTTCACCTGAGGATGAGGTGGTTCACAATGCTCAAGATAATAACTTGACAGTTTTTGGCTGTACTGCTTTTAGAGCAGGTTCTGTGGACAATCATGATTGTCCTGCACATACGACATGTCCTAGTCAGGATTATCGGGCTCCATCCCAGGATTATGAGTTTCGACAAGCTACATCTGCTCCACTGGGAGTTGTTAATACTCGTCCAGATAATCGCAGTTGTAACTACGATTGTCACATCATTGCGACATGCAAAGAACATAGGAATACTTCCGTGCGCTTTACTCGCACGACATATAATAGGTTTCATGATTCTCGGGCTCAGTTTCGACCTGGCCGAGATCATATACCACGAAATCGCACTATCTTGGTGCGCAATGTACCTTCGAGCGCGACTTGGTATACACTTAGACATTTTTTTTAATCGTGTCGGAGATGTTGAATTTGTTCGTATGTTTGCACTTCAACATTCCTCTCACCAACTCGCATTTGTTCGCTTTTCTCGAGACTATGATGCTCGTAAGGCTGTCAGATTCAAGAATGGTTCTTTGTTTGCACACCATTATTTAGACGTGTAACTCGCACGGAATTTTACACCACGAACTTTGTAGTTGCGTTGGTCTATTTTTTCTTCATTCTTTGGATGTCTTGTTCTTCTATACATCCATGGTCTATTGTGCTATTTCATATATTTTTTTGCACATGATATTTTTATTTCAGTAATATTGACATTACTTTCTTTTCGGATATTATATCTATTATGTCAATCATCATATTAATACTTGCAATATCTTTTCATTGCTGCCTTCACTAATTTCTCTACACTTTTATCTTGTGAACGACAATTCGTTGCTTATGCGCTTTAACATTGGGTGTTTGAATAACATGCTGATTACAGGTACTTTTATTGAAAGTAATAAAAGCGCATGATGCGCCGCCTTCTTGGCGATCGAAAAGATGTCATCACGTACATCGATGACATCTGCCTATTTCATGATTCTTGGCAAGATCACATTAACGGGTTACATTACACCAACACGGTTTGACTGACGACCTTCCAAGGTCCAAATAGGTTGTCAGGAAATTTCATGTCTTGGTCACCGTATAGGTAACCATCGATTATATCTTGATGACACAACTGTCAAACGAATCTTGGATATTTCTATTCCTACTACTAAGAAACGAGTTAGAAGCATCTTAGACTTAATAAACTTTTATCACAAATTCCTTCCTCCTTTCGCACAAATTTCTGCTCCTTTGTCCAAACTGCTTGCCAAAGGTAGTCCAAATAAAATTAAATGGACATCGGAATTCAATAGCGCTTTAATAAAAATCAAGGATTTAATCTCGACTCCACCTATTTTGTTATAGCCAAACCTACAAATTCCGTTTTTAATTCAAACAGATGCTTCAAATTACGGCATCGGGGGATGTTTACTACAATGGTACGAGGGTATGCCACATCTATGTTCTTTTGTTTCGAGAAAACAGTCTCCAGCGGAACAGAAGTATGCGACCGGGGAACGTGATGGTATCTACTTCAAGAATTCCATTGTGCCGATCTATGGAACTGATAATAATCTGGCAGATCTATTGTCAAGAAACTATACCGGAAATATGGACAAATGACATTATTTAATTAGTTCGAATACTACAATATTTATTATGCCATGTATTATTTGTGTAATAATAACAATAGTTGTTGGTGGTATATACTTATACCACTTTTTCTTCTTCTTTGATCCTTAGCCGCCGACCGTCAAAGCAGTCAGTGGCCATTACGCCTGGTGGGTCTTGTAGGTCAGCAATAAATTGATTCCACTTTGCTCGGTCGGCGGCCATCCTTCGTACAGTGCCCCAACTCTGGTTCATTCTTTGCATCTCAGCCTCCACAGTCCTCCGCCAGGTTGTTTTTGGTCGGCCTCTCTTTCGTTTTCCTTTAGGGGTCCATAGCATAGCTGTTCTTGTGATGGCATCGGGGTCTCTTCTGAGGACATGGCCAACCCAGCTCCAGCGTCTGCCAACTATGATGGTGTGCATGTCCTCTTGCTTGCTCCGAGTAAGCAGATCTTGGTTGTAATGGTATTCGACCAAATGATTCGGAGAATTTTTCTTAGGCATGTTGTGTGAAAAGAGGACAATTTCGACGTTTCCTTCTCTGTAACTGTCCAGCTCTCCGCGCCATTGAGAAGCACAGAAAGCACACAGCTCTTATATAATCCTAATTTTGTGCTTGTGCTGTACTGAGAGGACTTCCAGATGTTGTCTAGACTAAAAAAGGCTGTTCTTGCTTTGTTCATTCTGTTGTTGATGTCTTTGCTTGCTCCGCCGTCTGGTGTTACTATGCATCCTAGGTATGTGAAGGCATCTGTCTGTTCCAGTTGCTGATTCCTTACTGATATGGGCTCAGGGTTGCTCACATTGAGCGTCAGGACCTCTGTCTTCTTTAGGTTGATGTTCAAGCCCACCTGCTGGCTATACTTATTAAGTCTATCCGTTTTTTCCTGGATGTGTTGATGTGAATGTGCTAGCAGTGCAGTGTCATCTGCATATTTCAGATCTTCCAATGTAGAAAATGTAGTCCATCTTATTCCTCTTGGATTGCCCTCTGTTGTCTGGCGCATCACCCAGTCTATGACTGTTAAAAATAGAGTGGTTGATAAGGGGCATCCCTGTCGTACTCCTGTCTTCACTTCAAAGATTAGGTTGCTCTGCCCAGTGCTACACGTAAAGTTGGCATAAAAGCTTTTTATGATTGACACTATGCAGCTTGGAATTCCATAAGCCCTCAGTATTTTCCATAAACTGTCCCTATGTATACTGTCAAAAGGCTTTTCAAAATCAACGAAATTAATGTACAGCTGTCTTTGCAATTCTGAGCACTGCTCTATAATGTTCCTTAGGGTAAATATATGATCTACAGAAGAAGATGGCTGTATACCACTTCACCTATGTCCCAGTCTTGACATATGGATGCGAGTCATGGGCAATGACCACAACCCACAAAAGCCAGATCCAAACCTCAGAAATGAGGTATCTGAGGAAGGTGGTTGAAGTAACAAGAAGAGACATGGTCCGCAACCAGACGATACGTCAAGGCCTAAAATGCCACCCCCTGCAGACCCAAGTAGAACAGTCCCAACTAAGATGGTTTGGCCATGTCTGCAGAATGGGAGAAGATCGGCTACCATGACAAGCATGGGAAACAAAGAGCCAAGGATCCAGACCCCCAGGACGACGCAGAGTCCGTTGGGAGGACAACATTAGACAATCTTTGAAGGACCGAGGACTAGAATGGAACCAGGCCAGGAGGAAGACAGCCGATAGGATAGTCTGGCGCTCTCTCTTCCAAACCTCTACACCTCACGGTAGAAGGGGAACGACTAAGTAAGTCTTCCATTTTGCATCTAGTTACGTTTCGCCTGTCTTTTCTTCTATTGCAACTCTAGTTACAATTCGTCTCTCTATTTTCTTCTATTGTACATCTAGTTACCCTACCTTTCTCTATTTTCCTTTTCATTTATACCTGTAGTAACCTTTCGTGTCCACTCTAAGTAACAAATGACTCATTTTTAAGCCAGTAATCTCGTCCAATGAAATCCTGTGATACAAATCTCTACTTCAGTAAACCATTACCACCTATGCAGCGTCTTCGCCTTAACAATGACCTTGCCCTTCTAAATGTGATGTTACAACAGTGACACGATAACGGTCATTTTTATGTTAGGACCTGAATTATGGTCTGGCCCATTTGTTCCTCTGTACCCTTACAAAAAAAAAAAAAGGAAACAAATAAACATTTTCAAAATACAGACACGGGCCAGCGGATGCGATAATATAATTATCACCTGTGTCCGTGAATCCCCCGGACTGATTTCTCAGACGGACAATATGGCTTTCTTTGTCGATCGGGCGAGACCGTCTTTGGTGAACAGGCACCGTCGCTATCAAAAGGTGGTCAGACTGAGTGAATTGATAAGCGTATTACCGTTGGCCGGTCTAATTAACTTCGATAATACCACAGTTCACCTGGCGGAACGTAAATATTATGCGTCTGGTAGTGGTCACAGCAAAAATATTGTAGGGCAAAAAATTATGCCAAACAATAGGACGATGAAAGAGAGAAATATAGAAATGAAGTGATACTTCCGGAGTGAATGAGAATTATGAAAAGTGCACGATTGATTCGTCACAACACATTATATAGATATTTAAATAAGCAATGTCACACGTCTCCCAGTTAGATCATGATAGCCATTTTTATTAAACAAGTCTTGGTCGTTGCGTGTCCTATATTCCATAGTTGTGTGTAGTGTCGTGAGCTTCAAGAGATGCACTTTTGTATTTTGGTGTTTATCAGGCCGTAGTGTTCTGTTACGGTTCACTCGCCCATCGACGTGACGACGCCTTTCGGATGGGCTCTGTTTCGAATCCCTGGAGGGAGTGCCTAGCACTTTTGAATTTACTAATGTTCTCCTGTCTTCTTTCTTTCTTTATCTTTCTTTCTTTCTTTCTTACCTACAAGTTACCTATTTAAACAAAGACACTATTTAGTAACATTTTTAAGGCAGCACAGAACAGTCCTCTTATGACTTATCAGGCTTATGGGCGAAGTGACTATGGCAGGCGGTGTGTGTGTGTGTGTTTTTAAAAGGATCTTTGTCTCGTTTGTCCCTAAACAAAAGGTCTGTCAGTTATATCAGGGCGCGTGTCCTAATATAAAAGACTTTGTGGTCTGGTATAGATATGATGACGCTCCCTGCAGTCAGTGAGAGAAACTGCATATCATATCCAAGAGCAAGTTACCAGATAAGTTAGTTTATCTCTATTTTATATATTAGTACTAGTTAAATATTTTAGTATTGATTAGTAGCTAGAAATATTAGTTAAATAAAGTAAATTAATCTATACCAGTAACCTCGTGAGTGCTTCACTTTGTGTAGTACAGCTGCCATCTTGCTTCATCTAGCCTGGGTTAGAACAAAGTAAAGTTAAGTTTGGCTTCTATGCAGTGTTATAGATTATTTGTAGCATTAGTTAACTATTAATTATTGATTATACTAGTTAAGCTAATAATTTATATTCAATAGAACAAATTAGGACCATAACTAGTGTTAATGTAATATCCAACAAAGAAGATGTGACTGTATTGTCTCCCCTGCCCAGCAGTGTTGGTCAAACAATGGCCAAACTTAGAGTATAAGGATGAGGGTCTTTAAAGGTATCAACTTTCGCTCAAGACTACTCTTGGCAAAAATAAAAATAGAAGAAGGATGCGTCTATTTAAGGGAGCATCACGGGATTTTAAAGAAAGGAATCATAACAACTGAGATCATCTAAGCTGTCATGAACATTTTTCTACCAACCCTTTTGTGAGTTAATATATTTTCGCTCGTATTTTCGGAGTTCTCTCCCCCCCTCCCCCCCCCTCCCCCCAGCTTAAGGTGATTCGGCAATTAATAAACTAATAGCTCTTTATGTTTATGTATTTAAAACAATATAATTCACACGGGTACAGACATAAATTAACTCAAGTGGTTAATCCCAAACTAAAGCTTTAAAGCTGCAGATAAACAGGTTTAATAATCACTCATGGGTTAACAATGTAAAAAAAAAATAAAGTTGTTTATAAAAAGGAATCGATGATATTTGCCATCATCGGATGATGTAAATTATGGTGGAACATGAAAAAATTTGGAAATGTCCATTGGTTGCGTTTGTTTGTACTTAGCTTCCAGTGCGTGGTCGGTTGGCGTCTGCTTCAGCTGCAGTTGGTTCCCTCAGAAGCTTTGGATTGTAATTTTCTTCAATAGTCAGATATTGTGGTAGCAGCACGTCTTTTGCACAAGGCCGAGGTAACTGCTTATATTGGCAAAGCAAGCGTCTACAAGACCCGTCCGATGTTTGTGTCTCGCGTCGACTGCTGGAAACATGTATCACAAACCTGTATCACAAACGTTCGGTGTCTAACTGAGTGCATTTGAAGTCGGATCCTAGAACTTAAGGCGCAAAGTTATGTCACTGATGTCCAGTAGAATATCTTAGCCTTTCAAATGCAAAACCAATTGCAAATAAGTGTAAGATTTTGGTAAGGTGTGACAGAATAGTGCATTCTCTTTTCCTAGCATTCATGTTTATCGCCGAAATTGTTGCGCTGCGTCTCATTTTCTATACTTAATTATTATTTACACTCCCTTCCCTCAATTTTTGTAATGTTGGGACTTCAGCAACCATCTTTTACTGATTAGGGTAATCAATCACTTTCGTTTGAACCCATATTGACACCTGAATCTGTAGAGAGAAGTGTGCTTTACTAATGTGTAACATATTTTCCTACCAGACCAGACAGTGCAGGGGAGCGACCGGATTAGTGAGTAAACAACCTTGGGATGACCACAGTCGATTATCTCTGATAAAAGTTCTGTGACCAGTTATTGATTGTTGGCTAAGACCGGGTAATTGACATAACCATTTCCGGACAAGACGGGTCGGAGAATAATTATCCATTTTGAAAGAGATTACCTGTGAACGAACGAACTTTATTCTCTGAGAGATTACGAAGTCATGAGTGTAAACATGATCAATAATAGACGAAAGCTGACATACTACATATGGTAACTGTAATCAACACATTTATTTGTGGGTTTGTTACGCAGGAATTTTTCGTGAGAGAAGGGGAAATATATGCACCTTGCATGCTATTGGAGCCTTGTCGTATAGTAGCAATCTGGATGTGGGGCGAATGTTGCCTTATAATTTAACGCCTTGTGAGTTTTCTGCTCTGTGAATTCAAGCTCGCCAAAAAGACAGCCAGACAAGCCAGAGTAAGGAATAGGATCGGATTCCATTTTAAAAGGACTGGGCAACATGTTTGAGCATCTTGTGAATTTACACAATGACAGCTCTACCTTTATTAATACGGAAAGCCCGGAATCCTAGGAACCTGAACATTAAGTCATAGTGAGAGTCTATTGTAAAGTAACACCCCAGACAACGTGTAAGGGGCATCTTAATCAAGTTGTCTTAACAATTTTCTGAGCCAGAAGACTGCATTCCCAAAGATGTTTTGTGGTAGATTGTACATTTATAATTCTACATTTTGCATTTATTAACACGTGAAAATTGCTAGTCTATGTCCAAGTCATACGAGGCTGACAACCGCAGCATATAGAATGATGATTTCATGAATCCCCATTGCAAGAGCTGGTGACTGCTTTATGCAGGTTTCTGAAAGAGAACCAA
Organism: Oreohelix idahoensis; assembly: GCA_024509875.1. Taxonomy (NCBI): domain Eukaryota; kingdom Metazoa; phylum Mollusca; class Gastropoda; order Stylommatophora; family Oreohelicidae; genus Oreohelix; species Oreohelix idahoensis. The sequence continues at coordinate 98,516 of JAMPIV010022350.1, forward strand.
AAGCAGAGGTGGTCCCAAGTTCCATATGGAGCAGGGAGTGGATGATGATTGAACTGATGTACATACTTATTATATTATTAACCTTTTCAACCAGTGCAAATGTAAATGGAAACATGTTCAATATAAATGCAATGGATGTTTTCCGCTCATTTGGACTACTATTAATGCTGAGAGAGGGTAACGTTTTGAGGCAGATGGGATGGTGGAGTGAAAAAGGGGTCTACCTGATTTTGTGTCAGGAAACCCAGTACTCAGGAGGGTACTTTTTTCTTTCCTATTTCATGATTCTAGTAGGTGGTACCTATTGGTGGTGCGATCTGTGGAACAAATGAGTGATACAAGTGGCCTGCAGTCAAAGCTAGACACCTACAGCAGACGGGTCTTAACAGACACTGGACCATCTTCGCAATTACCCCACGATATTACGAGGGACGCGTTGCGGCCACCAGACTTGACCAGTGACGAGAGTGAATCAGTCCATAACCTGCAAAGAACAAGCATCGGCTGGAGCAGAAACCAACCGACGTCTTACAGGCAGCTAAGTACCTATTCAAAGCTGCCAAGTGAACTCTCAACTAATGAACTTTTTCAAATCAAACCATCACCTGTGAGGAACTATTAAAGTCTGTATCTAAATTAACCCCACCCTTATTTATTTTACATTCGTTAACGATAACTGATTATTACATTTGTTATCTGTTAATATACACATTTATAGTTGATTTGGAGGAGTGGATGAGAGGTGTAACAAGATGTGATAAGAAAACCTTGAACGATGAAAGCGAAAACAACGAATACTGAAAGAATAAGTACATAAAAGAAATGGCAAAGTAATAATGCTGGAGGGGAGTGAAGACCAGAAAAAAAGAAAGAACGTATTTTGTAACGGTAGGATCAAAGGTTGAACAGTAATTGAATATCGTCGGTAAGGTCTATCCATATCTAATAGATTCTAAATAATAACAAATAAGAATATATAAATAAATTATAAGACTAAAACAGTCAGACTAGAGATACATAGCAAGTACTCACAAGACCAATCACATAATTAAAATAATAGTAGCAAAATACAGGGCAGGGTACTAACATAGGAAAGGGGAAAAAAATTAATACAACACAGTGCCAACGATGACTGAATATTAAATGCATACCAGTATAGACACAACCATTTTTCTGAACAATACAACAATATTAACTATAACAAAAAAATGTAAAAATATCTACAAGAGAAATAATGGAGCATAGAGCATAACATAAACACAAACAAGAAAATATTACAATAAATGAAACGCGTCCTGATATACACAGCAGCTATATGTGTATGGTACGTCATTTAAATGAGCGTGCTAAAAAAAGTAGCAAACCCCCCCCCCCCCCCCCCCCCCCCCCCCCCCCCCCCCCCCCCCCCCAAAAAAAAAAAGTTGATATAAGGCAGGTTGTGCGTAGCGGTCTCACTATTTAAATCATATTGCTACAGAACATGACTTCTGCAGAATGCACCAATAATTATAATGTACATGTGACACTCTTTGAACCAATCAATAGAGTCAAATACCTAGCCACGTTAATAACATTGCATAGAAGACGAGTCGGGGGGGGGGGGGGGGAGGAGGGGGGGGGGGAAAGAAGAGCTTATTTAGAGCTCAGACAAAAGCGGCGTTCCATATTATGAAAAGTATTGTATGCAACAACACTTTGTCAATGGAAGTAAAAATGAGAGCTGTTCAATATATAAAGAGCGTTTTGTCATATGGAAGTCAGTTATGGACATTCAGTAAACGAGCAAGAATAACCGCTTCTCGGCCTTTTGGCTAAGATCAAAGTGTCTAGGCACAGGGACTAATACAGTGACATTCATGTGTCATTAGGTCCTTTGTGTGAGAACACAGAGGATCACTGGGTGACACATTTTGTCACTGGGTCTTCTAGTGTTGGGACATGTGGTCTTGACCAGGGCCGGGTTTGGGTGGGTAAATGCGACCTCATGCGAGGAAAAAATATGCGACCTCATGCGAGGAAAAAAAAAAAAAAAAAAAAAAAAGGTTTTACAGAAGATTGTTAAGAGTACCACAAACAGCTAAAATAAGTTATGAGAGTGTCATGAAAGAAGTCGGTGCGCAAAGGAAGATTGTCACTATTTTGAGAAGACAGCAATCCACTTTATTTGGGCATTGAAAGATACGAGTAAATTTGAGAACAGGAAGGATTGAAGGAAACAGATATAATAATAATAATATAATAGCCCCTTCAGTCATAACTGACTATGGGAATGCGCCCCTGAGGTGACAGCCCTCAGCTGCTTATTTTCCTGGTGTTCCTTTCGACGTTTTCTTCTCTCTTCAGCCTACCGTGAGAGCTTCTATTATCCCAACTTGAGGTGGCGCCGTAGACAGCATCGCCACTTGGTGCGATCGGCAGCTTCATCCTCCCAGGTTGTTGGATTTATGTCCAGTGCCCTCATGTCTCTCTTGCACACATCTTTGAACTTTAGCTGCGGACGCTAAATTGTTCTTTTGTCATGCCAGTTGTCCCCAGCCAGGGCGCGAGCTTGATCACAGTTATATGGAGATCACGCTGTTGAATGAAACCGAGATAGAGAACAACAACGAGATATGATCCTGGACAGTCTGACATTGTGGCATGGAAAGAAGTGAACAGCATAATTGATCAAAACTAATTTCAGTTGGGCCAGCTGTAGTTATGGCTCCATGCTCCGTAGGGAGAGTAAAGGAATCATGAATGAATATAACAAGTATGATTATTTAAGATATTTTAACAAATATATTAACAGAATATTTAATTAGATGGTATATAGTGTGCAATAAATGTTTAGGAGACGTAGTAACAACGCTTCCATCTCGCGTCACAGTTACAGGATTCTAGAATCGAAACCTGGTTCCATTACCCTCCAGTCTACCCAGCTGTAAATGACTACCTGACTCTGCTCGTAAGTTAAGGAAGGCAAAGGCACCGAATTTGTTGCCCCACTTCATGAAAAGCTGGACCTAGTATGGCGGTCTCTGTGACAAAACGTCTGAACATGCTCTTTTGTGTGATCTTTCACACCTTCAACCATCCGGCAGTATCCTTTCTTTTTTTCTTCATTTTTCTCACTCACCACTTTTATTTGGCATAAATCATGCCTTTTCATTCGTTATTTCTACTATTTTGCTCAATGCTGGACATAGCATGGTGAATTCTCTAACACGCCACTCCCCTATGGCAGTATTTGCTATGGGAGTAATGCGTATCTTATTGTTTCACACTCCACTCCCAGACTGTTGTTACGATTCGCCAGGTTTGGTGACCCGGCCAGCGATAATATTTTATCGCCTAATCTGTCTGACCGCCTGTGGAAATGGGGCGGTCAAACATTTGATCATGTTGACATAAGCCGGTCTTGTGATACGACGAAAGAAGACAATAAGGTCTGGCCAGACATCTGTCTGGCGGAGGCACGCAGATAAAAGTGATAAACAGAGATGCGCCGGAAGTCTTAGGTAACTATATGACATCACTGTGTAAGAGGCCACGCTTGTAAATTAAATTTAATATTTTCAAATACGCGTGGGATGAGTAATGATAAACTTCCCCACCCAAACAGTGCTAGATAGATTGGATTGGTTCACCAGAATCTACTATGATTTGATTGGAACTTCCGGCGGAAACACAGCTAGGATTTGAAACTAAGGATTGTGAGATATAATCTAACAAACTCGGAGTCACAGCATACAGACAGACTGCATCGCAGCGGCAACTAAACACCTCCTTCAAGCCAGAGGAAAGAGGATAGGACTTATCATTCCACAACTATAAGTACCAGATCGAGTATTGGGCAACTTTGGAAGTACAAGTAAATCCGCAATTTTAATACAAGACTGGAAACTTGGGAATTTTATCACAAGGAATCATAAGAGGAATTATAGATTTCCAGACCAAATTTTTCACCCGTCATAAGAGGAATTATAGATTTCCAGACCAAGTGTCTCACCCGTCATAAGAGGAGTTATCGATTTCCAGACCAAGTGTTTCACCCGTCATAAGAGGAATTTTTCAGACTTAAGTGATTCAAACAGCATCTAAATACAGGGCTGTGGGTCCATTCTAATCGGCGCCAGGAGAAGTATGTATTCCCAAAATTTTTGGGGAAAGTGTAAACAATTTATTTATTGATGTAAATTTTACAGGTTTCTTGCTAAGTGGTTATATATTTATATGAGGCTGGCAACCTCAACATATGAAAATAGTACGGTATATGCATGAACCACTACTGCAAGAGATAGTGATTGTTTCTGACTAGTCGTGCGGGAAACCCGACAGAAGAGCGACCCCAGATCCCGACGGGGGCAGCGACGAGTAATGAGTGATGATTACATCACATGTGCCTAAAGTGTATAGAATCATTTTGTGAGATTAAGACATCAGACTTAAGTACTAAAGTTCCTACGCCACTAGTGTGAGAGAAGAGTATCACCACCAACCGCCTACAATGGACGAATTACGTGGAGAAGTGTACTCATCACCAAAAAGAAATGACGGAAACCACGGCTGCAGGACTCATCTGGAGCTAAGTTTTATATAACAGGCTACAGGAAAAATACGGACATTATTATTAACGTCCTAGCAAAACTTCAGTGAGGAAACTTTAATTTCAATTTTCACCAAATTTTCCATATTTATTTTCCCATGTTAAAAAACTACTTGACTATTAAATTTGTTGTATGTTATTTTAAACTAAATAATAATAGTTGCGTCAGTTTATTTGTACGAAAGCAAACGTATGAGCCAATTTTTCTTTATATATATATATATATATATATATATATATATATATATATATATATATATATATATATATATATATATATATATATATATATATATATATATATATAGAGAGAGAGAGAGAGAGAGAGAGAGAGCCATTACTTATAAGGGGGCTTCGTTGGATTACTCCAACTGGGGGCTTGACGGGCCAGAATCATTGCATAACCCCTTCACAAAAGGCGACGGATCAGATAATAAGTTAACAAACTGGTTCAGCCCTTAGGGATTTGCGGGAAGTTTTCTTCAGGGAAGTATCATGGTTTAATTTTTATATTTATTTTTATATTTATTTAGGTTCTTATGTGTCCTATCTAGCCTTTACTTTCTTTCCTTTCCCTGACGAAGGCCTTGTGGTCGTAACGTTGGCTATTTTCTTTGTCTTTTGTCCTCGTAAGACGAATTACCTTTTTTCGAATTTATTTTCACACCCATCCATCGTTCAGCCCTTAAGCAGCGTTTGTTCTTGACTTCTGGGAATATCTTGTTAAGGCTCAACCCTTTGAAAATAAAGTTCGTTCGTTCGTTTGTTCGTTCGTTCGTTCGTTTGTTCGTCGTTCGTTCGTTCCCCTAAGGTAGAAACGTCATTCATCTTCTATCTACATCTTTACCAAGAGTAATCTTGCGCGAAGATAGATACATTGGACGACCTACTTTTAGATACGCTTGCGTGGTGACCATTAGTGGACTACTACTGCAAAGCAAGGGGAGGCAATCTCGTGACAGTCTCCAACACTTGACTCCCCCTACAGCAGTTTATGTTATTGGACTACCGTTACCGTTAAGCGTATTGCCAGTAAGCAAACAACATATATCTGCAATTTTAGACATCACATATATACAAATATAGACATCACATATCGTAATTATAAAGCATCAAACAGGTAATTAAAACCCTCTTAGGATTGAACATAATATTTGTTTCTATTAACTGAAGAAAAAAATATTTGTTTGTGATAGCTAATCAGCTTCCCAAGATTCACATTAATATAACAATATAGACTGTGCACAACACTACTAGACCTTCTGCGTTATCTCCATTGTTAGAAGTATTTTTATTATGCCTCCCTTATTTCCTTCTCTTTTCTCTCTCTCTCTCTCTCTCTCTCTCTCTCTCTCTCTCTCTCTCTCTCTCTCTCTCTCTCTTCCCCCCCCCCCACACCCCCGTGTTTGTGCGTCGTCCATGTTGTCTAATAAGGGGACGCTTATGCATGATTCGTCTCATCAACTTAAAGAACGAACGAACGAACGAACGAACGAACTTTATTTTCAAAGGGTTGAGAATTGGGCACGCAGGCCCGTCTGACATTCTGCCCTTCCTTTCTCCCGTCTTTTATACTGATTTCATTTATTCTCACATACAATTTACCCATCAATTCAAGGAATTCAACGTTGTACAGGTAAAATAATAGCATACTCACATTCACAATATCTAATTATAAACATGAAATAAAATATGTTGAAAAGTACAAACTAAGTATTACCATGAAACAAAATATGTTGAAAAGCACTAACATCATCATTAAACCTACACTCGATATTATACCATTTGTTCGGAAAAATAATTATATTAGGGGGGCAGATAATCAGAACTCATAAAGTATTCGAAAAGTTTACGATTGTATGAATAGGGACTGAGGTTGTTATGTTTTAGATAATGTGGAAGATAGTTCCAAAGATGAGCAGCAGAGTAAGCTAAGCTTTTCTTGAATAAGTCAAGCCTAGGCTTGGGCACTTGTATTTTGTTAAGGCGTTGACTGCGTCTTTCACTGTATTTGAACATTGGCCACAGATATGTTGGAGCATTCTGTGACAGGATTTTGTGAACAAATTTAGCTTTGTTGAACAGAAAGCGCTTTCTTAGAGGCAGTATTTTGAGATATTTATATAGATCTACACACTGTGTTTGGCAGTTGTCAGAAACTAGACGCACTGCACGCTTTTGTAGTGAATGGAGTCTTTTTGTGTTGGACATAGAACAACCATCCCAGATTGTGGAGCAATAGTCAAGGTTTGTTTGTATGTGAGATACATAGAACAATTTTCGTGCATCTTCATCTAGGAAATGTTTGATTTTAGCTAACTGGTAAACTTTCTGTGCCGTTTGCTTAGTCAGTGCATGAACATGTGAGTTCCAATTAAGATGCTGGTCAACGACTATTCCTAGAGTTTTATGTTCATTAACGTTTTCAATTGGTGAGGTACCAATATAGATCTGAAGTGTTGTTTTCTCAGAATTTTGTAATTTTTGTCTAGTTGATATTAACATGCACTTTGTTTTAATTATATTAATTAGCATGCGATTTCCGATGCTCCACTTAATCAGATTGTCTGTATCTTTTTGTAACGATAGTTCGAGTGTGTTGCAACTTGTATCACTCGTGTAGATAGTACAGAATGTAAGCTTAGAAGCGCAGATAATGTGAGAAATAAAAGTTTCGTTTATCTTGAGAGTAGACAAACGTGAATAAAAACTGAGATTAGATATATCACTGGAGTTGTAACTATGATTCGATAATGACGTAAGTGACGCCCCACTCTGATTAGACAATGACGTAAGCGCCAACGACTTAATGAAAACTCTATCTGAAAGTTCAGAAAGTTTGATCAGAGGCTGTGTGTGATATGTCTTACCTTGATCACATGATTTTAACTTGATCCACGTTCTACGACGCTGCATCTCGTCAAGTGGTGACGTCAGCTAAGGTTGCTCAGATCACGGACCATCTTCAGATCGAACATCGCTGTAACGGGTCTCCAACGTCTTCTGTCTCTTGTCTTGATGGTGCACTCTGATAGACTCTTTCCTGTCTCTTGTCTTGATGGTGCACTCTGATAGACTCTTTCCTGTCTCTTGTCTTGATGGTACACTCTGATAGACTCTTTCCTGTCTCTTGTCTTGATGGTGCACTCTGATAGACTCTTTCCTTCTCTTGTCTTGATGGTGCACTCTGATAGACTCTTTCTTGTCTCTTGTCTTGATGGTGCACTCTGATAGACTCTTTCCTGTCTCTTGTCTTGATGGTGCACTCTGATAGACTCTTTCCTGTCTCTTGTCTTGATGGTGCACTCTGATAGGCTCTTTCCTGTCTCTTGTCTTGATGGTGCACTCTGATAGACTCTTTCCTGTCTCTTGTCTTGATGGTGCACTCTGATAGACTCTTTCCTGTCTCTTGTCTTGATGGTGCACTCTGATAGACTCTTTCCTGTCTCTTGTCTTGATGGTGCACTCTGATAGACTCTTTCCTGTCTCTTGTCTTGATGGTGCACTCTGATAGACTCTTTCCTGTCTCTTGTCTTGATGGTGCACTCTGATAGACTCTTTCCTGTCTCTTGTCTTGATGGTGCACTCTGATAGACTCTTTCCTGTCTCTTGTCTTGATGGTGCACTCTGATAGACTCTTTCCTGTCTCTTGTCTTGATGGTGCACTCTGATAGACTCTTTCCTGTCTCTTGTCTTGATGGTGCACTCTGATAGACTCTTTCCTGTCTCTTGTCTTGATGGTGCACTCTGATAGACTCTTTCCTGTCTCTTGTCTTGATGGTGCACTCTGATAGACTCTTTCCTGTCTCTTGTCTTGATGGTGCACTCTGATAGACTCTTTCCTGTCTCTTGTCTTGATGGTGCACTCTGATAGACTCTTTCCTGTCTCTTGTCTTGATGGTGCACTCTGATAGACTCTTTCCTGTCCATCTTTTGATGTTATCTTCCCACTTATAACGCTGTCTTCCTCTTGTACGTTTGCCTCCAATTTTTCCTTCGGTTATTGTTTTCACTAAGGTGTTTTGCCTCTGTATAGGTCCACACTATATTTTTTTTCTATTGGAGGTTATAGGTTATTTCTAAAGTCAGCGGCCCTGCGTGAGTTGTGTTCAGCTGTAGGTTTTTGTTTTGGTTAGAATTCATTTACTCTCGTAGAGGCACACTTCCATCCCCTCCCCCATGTGAATAAGTGGCCAACCTTCGTCTTTTATGTCACTAGCTCCTTACTGGGAGTTGGTCGGGGGTACACAGTTTAATTCTGCTCTTTCGACTGGAATACATGTCCTCGAGGTCGACAATAAAAACGTCCATTGATGTACAGATGGACAGACGGGTATAAATATGTAGATGAAGCTATACAGACAGACAGACAGACTTGTATGTAGGTAGGTAGGTAGACAGACAGACAGCCAGACAGACAAACAGATAGATAGACAAAGGTTTACAAACACTCAAGTTAACAAATGTAAAAAATATAAGAGAAAAAGATAGAGGAGAGAGAGTGCAATGGAGAGAGAGCAAGATTTTAAAAAAGAAACAGAAACAAAAAAGGGGAGAGAGTCAGAGAGAGAGCGAGAGCCAGAGAGAGAGAAACAGAGAAAGAGAGTGAGAGAGACAGACAACAAGAGAATATCGAAGTACACGTAATAGCTTTCTTGGCCTACACACGTGACAATAGAAAGTGTACAGCACCTGCCGGTAGCCTTCCTATAAAGCAGTGGTTCCCAAACAGTGCGTCGCGAGAGGATGGCAGATGTGGCGGGAAGATTCAAAGACAATCACAGCCATTTAAAAAAAATTCATATGCCAACAATAAATATGAAGGTCATTTTCTTATTTATTTTATTTATTACATAACCTTGAAATGTTCTCACTGGTAAAATGTTAAAAACGAGCAATGAATTGTACAGCCTCATACAGGAACATATAGCAACACTGGCAGACAAGACTGATCAGTACTTCCCATTGTTGTCTACAGACAAATTGAACTGTTAGAGACCCCTTTGCGAATTCCAACTGTTCAGATCTGACATTAGGTGAGGAAGAGGAAATGGCCTGTATTTCGAGTGATAGATAGCACCTTGACATTGCAACACAGGAGTATGCCACTGAACTCTTTTTGGATATACAATCAGAAACAACACCCACGCATCTATTCAAGCGTATTATCCACTCTTCTACAGTTCTCCACGACATATTGTTATGAGCAGGGATTTTCAGCTCTGACAAATATCAAAGACCAGAAAAGAGAAAGGCTTCATTGTGTTGATGAGGAGGTGAGAGTTTGTTTGTCTCAAATAAGACCTAATATAAATGAGATTACCCTACAAATACTAGTTCCCACCTCTCAGTGAATTCGTACATTTTGTGAATGAATCATGTTTTCATGTAGCTGTATTATTTTATACTTTCTGGGTATCTCATGATCATATTATAATAAAGTTGTGTTCTATGTTATGAATAAAGCATTGCTAGAAGTTTATTTTTTTAAAGGTATTTCTTACTTACTTACTTACTTAGTCGTTCCCCTTCTACCGTGAGGTGTAGAGATTTGGAAGAGAGAGCGCCAGACTATCCTATCGGCTGTCTTCCTTCTGGCCTGGTTCCATTCTAGTCCTCGGTCCTTCAAAGATTGTCTAATGTTGTCCTCCCAGCGGACTCTGGGTCGCCCTGGGGGTCTGGATCCCTGGCTCTTTGTTTCCCATGCTGGTCATGGTAGCCGATCTTCTCCCATTCTGCAGACATGGCAAACCATCTTAGTTGGGACTGCTCTACTTGGGTCTGCAGGGGTTGGGATTTTAGGCCTTGACGTATCGTTTGGTTGCGGACCATGTCTCTTCTTGTTACTTCAACCACCTTCCTCAGATACATCATTTCTGAGGTTTGGATCTGGCTTTTGTGGGTTGTATGTATTTCTTATCAATAAAATATTCGGTGTGGCGGGAGCAAATTTTTCTTCCAAAAGTGCGGCGCAGAGAAAAGTTTGTGAACCACTGCTATAAAGGATAATTTCACAGAGCCGTGACCTAGTGAACTGGCCTATTTTTGTTTGCGTTATAGTTATGACTTACCTGACCGAATTTATGAATTGTCACTTTTCTGAGTTCTGTTTGTTTTGTGTGACTTTCTCGTCATGTAAGACATTTCTTCTTTGTGTTTTCTCAAAACATCTTCACAGTCGTCGTTTGTTTCTTCACTTTTTGATCTGTAATTTTTCAAAACTTTTGGAGATATTTAAAATCAGACAGGCAGACGGACAGCCACAATGACAAATGGAAGTACGGACGAGCGAGTGGACGGACGGACAGACAGACAGACAGATAAACAGATATGCAGACAGACGAAAAGACAGTCAGATAAGCGGACGAACGGATGGAGGGAGGGACGGGCGGGATGTGTCTCCACGTGCAATCTATCATCTGCCGCGTTTATTCTCTTCATCTTTGCTTTTTCTTAATGTGCTTTCTGAACCAAAAACTGTGACTTCTTATTAAACATTTTCATCTGCTTACGGGTATGAGATAAGAGCCAGGTCATCGGCTAAATCTAGATCGTCAAGCTATTAAGTCTCGAGTCCACAAAATCCCTTCATGTATTGGGGAGTGCTAATCCTTCTTGTGTGATGTGTGCTGTATTATTAGCGTTGTTCTGTAATGCTTCGGATCCATTTGACAATCGTCTTCAAAGGCGCCTCCTTGTCCCGCATCTCATGCTGGAGGCTTACATTCTGATAGGTGTTCATTTTATACTTTGTCTTTTAACACAATATACTGAACAGTTATTAAAATGTATTCTTTCTTTTTTTCCTTACTACTTTTTATTTTTACTCATTTTCTTCTTTATTCCTCCTTTTCTTTTTCTTCATTATTATTATTTTCCTTCTGGAGCACGGAGCCCCCACTGAGACACCCTGGAGCCACTACTGTGGCCCTAGAATGCCCCAAAAGGAAGCAGAAACCAATCATGTACATACTCTTGCAGTGGTGGTTTCTGTGGAAATGTATTTTAGATGATAAGGTTGCCAGTCCAGGGCACAACCTCGTACATGTCACCTTGACATGCTTGAAGGTGCAATAACCCTATTCTATTTTTGTTCAGGACTAAGAGTTTGTTATATTCTGCACCATACGAGAAACATGTCTTTACTTTATTGTTTTGTCTTCCCTACGCATGTCCAAGAAATTTCTCAACAATCTTAATGTCCCACAATTATCGCTTAAATGGACCCTAACGTTTGTTCTATTCATGATTGCTGCCTAGTAAGGACAGCGAGCTCTATGTTGTTCTCGGAGGTCTCTGAGTAGACACAGAAAGAACAAGACCACTGGTCCATCAGGTCTGACGGTAAAGAAGACTAATATGTGGTTCTAGCAATATCTTCAGATACTCGCGCCGCCGTAAAAACAAATGAATGCTGTGATGTAGGCTTCCTATAGCTGTAGCGCAAGGTTCCACGAGGAGAGAAAAAGGAAGATGAGGAAGAATGATTAGGGCAGTGTGACGAGACTTTTGTTGTGTATGTTTTTTCTTATACTTCTTTTTCTTCTTCCTTTTCTTCTTTGTCTCCTTCTTCCACCTCCTCTTCTTCTTCATCTTCTTCTTCCTTCTATTCTTCTTCTTCTTCCTCCACCTTCTCTTCTTCTTCGTCGTTGCTGTACATTCTCAGACGTCTATGTTTTACAAATAATGAAAAGCCAGACTTAATGGATGCTAGAATCTCCTGCTGCTGTTTTCTACTTCGTGTTTTTTCTCATCATTTTCTCCCTGAACTTGCATGTATAGTAGACTAGATCAGGGGTCGACAACCGGTTGATTGCGCTATACCGGTAGATCCAGGGGATTATTTGGTAGATCTCTAGGTATCGGAGGGGGCAAAGAGAAAGCATGTATGAGCTACGAAAATTTCATTCTACCTCTCCCCCGACAGCATTTAAAAGTGTGGCATCTCCAGATACCATCTATTCTACAAGCTAAAGATAGGAATTACTGATAAATGTAACCGTAGCACCGATATAATGACTGCTAAACATCTGCTGCAAAGGTACCCAGTGTATGAGGAACGTAGAAAGCGCATTGAGCCGTCACCAGTACCATTCCTGGTGTCGTACGGAAGGTTAATTGTTTTATTTGGCCCGTCTGAGTAGCGTGGATGTCCACAGATACGCGAGAAGGTATAGAAAATAAATATTTCACAGGTGGTAGATTGAGGGAAAGATATGTCTCTGGAGTGATTAGGTTGTCTCCTCCAGCTTATCCGTACGACTGTACTTTGTTGCAAGACAGCTTTTACCTCTCTATCAAGAATAGATAAGTTTCTCTTCACACACACACACACAGCTATGTGACAACAAGACACACAAGCGTGAAAAAAACTCCGGATAAATGGGTATGGGTCTGACCAACACACAAAGGTAAGTTTCTTTGTAGTTTATTATCATTTAAACTCGACAAGATCAAAATATCTAAAGGAAAAGATCAAAGAGTCATTTACATGCATATGAAATAAAGCAGAAAAAGTGCAACCTCCCCAATGGAGAAGAAAACCCTAAAAATTATTAACCCAAAGGTAGAAGGTTAGCACTATATTACAGAACGAACAGTAGTGGTACTCTATGCGACCCAGTAAAAGAAACAACTTTTAGACAATCAGATGTATGGATATGATACAGAAGCGTGGTTGATATCGCAGTTGCGTTTATGCGGACTATCAGTTTGATCACAGATCACTTGATTATATGTGTCCGTACGTGGGTTCGTACTCAGACAATTATTAAAGATGTAATTGAGATATTGTCTGGTCTGTATCGTAGTCGCTGGCACTTCATTGTTTGTTCAGTGCGAATACCATTCTTCATAATATATGGTAGAAGTCTTCCTCATAGAAGATTAGTTTAAGTATAATGCGAATACAATCAATATAAGATGGCATGCAGGCCAACCTTCAAGTCGAATGACGAATGCGGTAAGTCTTTCATACTGAGTCCAATATATACATTTATTTGACAAGACATGTGAAGAACATCATATGGTGATTCATCAATATAAGAAATGTACATCTGCATTAGTCAATGGGAATCCATAATACCGTCACTCTTCCAGTCAAGTAAGTTCATGTCAGAACATCAAAGGCGATGTACACGCTCTGCTGTCATCCAGTCAGACGGTAATGATACGCCTGTGTATTTGACGAATATTTAATATATAGATCATCCACTGATCTACTGACATTATATTTCATTATCCATTAAGGAACTATGGACCGACCCTGCGCGTCCATCAATAATAATAATTCGGCAGTACGTAGCCTAACTCTGGAAGGGTTCAACAATGCGACTTCATGGCGTGACGGTCAAATACAAAAGGGTCCCCTAAATTGGTCACTACGCGTGACCATACCAACGCTCACGCGTCACAATCCGACTGTGCGGATTGCGTTCATTAGACCATGAAGTATAACAATGATTCTACATGAATTCTCTTATCATCAAAAATGCGTGCTGCCAAATATAGCAGACGACGCCGATAAAACACCGTAACAGGATAGTTTAACCGCAAAATAAGAAAAATACTCGTACACTCTTTCAAGCAGTGGCCACTCTCACACTCTTACCTAATTGCCTGGTATGGTTAGGTCTGTAATATCCCTTGGTAATAGAATTACTCCGTGAATATATTATCTATTTTCACTTAATATTCGTCACTCCAGTTGTCGCAGATCCAGATTGGCCCCAGTCCATACCCAGAATTAGTTAATGAGGTGAACGCCTGATATGGTGCTTCTCCTAGAAGTGTTATTACAAACAGTTAAAACTGTGAGAGTTCTTGAGGTTCACTCTTTAACGGGAAAAAAATACTTCCAGTATTGGAAAACATCTGGTTGCTAAAAATAATGTTCATATGATGATGATGGTTCTTCTATCGACCAACTCTGTATTAAAAGTGCCGATTCTGCACAGCGTAGGTATTCAGAGAGGTATACTCCCCTTGAATTACGACTGTCAGGAGTTGGGATAAAATGATGTTCACTACTGTGGCTGGTAAAAAAATAAATCTGGGTTTGGTAAGTCAAGTGTTAAAATTTTATTGTCCTCCAATACTCTCTGGCGAGTGCCCGTTTACAAATGAAATCGGTGACACACAGGCCAAGAAAAAGAGAAAATAACAAATCCAAAAAAGAAAAAGACCGCTGGCTGCCCTTGTGATCAGGTCTACGAAGAATACAAGAAACATTTATATAAAAAATATGCTAATCCTATATCTACACACACAGACGGGGACAAGACGATCTCTTCTCCACTCCGTCAGTCCTGATTAAACATAAAAGGCACACGGTGTTTCCTTGCGCCTACAAGTTAGCAGACGGCGATGGCGCTGAGTTCGGTCGGACTGAATTATGTTAATTCGCCCGCCCCTGCTCGCGCCGGCGTTCAGCTTACAATGTTAATTATTATTTAATTTCTCCATACGCGCTACCTAAACAATGATCGCCTGTCATTAAATAGCTATTAAATTTTCGGCTTCTGTTAGTTCGTCGTATGGTATTAAAATAATAGACACTATAACAAATATGCACCATGAAATATAACGATGTTTTCTATCCATCACTATCAGTCGCTTTATTGCCAGGTTTATCTCTCTCATGTAGAGAATAAGTGTCGCGTCTGCCTATACTGTTAACATCATTACGGTCTAAGGTATGCGGGTGGCGTGATTTAACATTTTAATAGAATATCTGGTATGAAATCGCAACGCGTTACTTTATTTCACTCGTATTACTAGCGAGAAAAATCTAGATAAGAATAAATGTTAAAAGCTATCACATCTTAAATCATTAGCACTATTATCCTTTTTACCAGAAAATTCAGAAATGAAAACTCCACGAACACTAGTACACCATATTCCAACAAGAAAAACTGGTTCTAGGACTGCGCTAGACTATTCCAAATTCTGACTGACAACTGATGATGGGGTTAAGAAAACGACAGTATATATATATATATCATTGAATTTATCTGATCTCTAATGTTGTTAATTTCGCGTCCCGGTGAGACCCAAAATTCAGAAGCTAGGCGTATCAAGATAAAAGACTTACGGTCGGTCGAGGAGGTTTCTCGTCGGGAGTTTTCGACCGACATCAAAAGACTTTCTGTTCGACTAACGGGTTTCTCTTTAAGAATGCCCGCTTCAGAAGATCAAAGAGCCCAGGGGTTTCTAACTTCCCCTGAGTACGAAACTTCAAAAGGGTCTGTGTTTTTGTCTCTCCCACGTGCTTGCCTGTCTGAGAACTATTATGATTGACAGATGCTCGCGTGAGGGGACGAGGTAAACACAGCCGGATTTGCTTCCCTGTTATGACTGACAGGTTACGCAGTTTGTAATCATTTCGTTAGCTCGTGTTAAAAGAAAAGAAGGCGGGACAAAATGGTACGTTGCAGAAATAGACAGTTGGTATATATGCCGGTTTAGCTAGCAAATCAGAGGGCAGCTACTAAGTTGCAATAAGCTGTCAGATTATACTGTGGACTCTTTTTCCATTACACGCCACAGTACGTCCGGCCTTGAAGAAGTGAAACCCATTCATATCTCATTTATGGAAAAGAGCTGCTGTCATCCGTAGCTACAGCTTGATGGTTATCCACACTTGCATTATTCTTTTCGTTAGTCCAATGACGACTCATAAAGTCAGCGCCTACATTTTCTCTCCCTGGTATGTATTGTACTTTGAACGAGTACACACTTAACAAAATACCCAACGCATAATTCTTGCGTTAAAATCCTTATTGGCTCCTAGGAATGCCAATGGAGCATGGTCACTTTGTACTGTGAAGGGAACTCCATATAAATATTCATGGTGTCTCCTGATTCCGTTCACGAGTGCCAAACATTCTCTTTCAACAGTCGAGTAGTTTTTCTCAGCTGCGTTAAGTTTCCTGCTTCCATAAGCGACTGGAAACAACAGTTTAGGGTGTTTGTCGTCTGCCTGCAGCAATGTTGATCCTATTCCAGATAGCAGTTTTATTTTTTGATTGAAGTGAAGTTGATATTTGTAGTATCCTTTAATTTGAATTTTCCACAGCTCTGTTGATGAAATTTCGGGGAGCTGATGGTCCGGCAAAGATAACAGTTTTATATAGTATGCACGTATTTCAGATTTCAAATTCTCTGAAACCTGAAAACTTTATCGATGTAGATCTTTATAGAACTCAGTGTTTCTGAAGAACATCCCCACAGCTGCCAGGATTACTTACCACTGGATTAGATTAAACTTCTAATCTGTTTAGAATGTGAACAATGGGGGTGGGAGCGAAGTGGACAGTGACACGTCGTACTACATTCAAGTTCTATAGTTTATCGTTCTAGTGCAGGAATTACCTACATTTTTCTGTCCCCGTACCCCTTGGCATGTACAGGGTGGCCACTGAAAGACTGAAGGGTTAGGAAAAGTCATAACTTGTTCATTTTCAATCTTTCATTTTTTTTTTTTTTTTTTTTTTGGTTATAGAGCATCCCTTGGAGATTAAAATGGCTACGTATGATGTCCAGCAACGAGTAAAACTCATTCTAAAACTTTTTCTATTTAAGTGAAAGATCAGTTATTCAAACTCAGAGAAAATATCGCCAACATTTTAATGTCAGAGTATCTCCTTGCGATAACATGATTCTGAACCTAATCGCCCGGTAACATCAACAAACAAAACTGCAGATTTTGGGGTACTGAGAATCCCAGGGAATTAAATCAGCATCAATTGCATACCCAAAAATGCACTGTTTGGTGCGGTGTTATGGCTGAAAGAGTTATCGGCCCCTATTTCTTTGAAAATGAGGTAGGTCAGTCAGAAAGATACTAAGGGGCCCTGTATCTTCTTCTTCCTCGTTCGCCCTGAAAAGGACGTTGGTTGCGTTGTGTCTGTTTACGCCATAGCTGTGATATCTGCACCTTTCGGTTGACACATCCGACTTCTGCACGGCATTTTTTTGGGACCGCGTTTGCCTTTCCTCTGCGATCCGTACTCGCTCAGCCAGACTGCACTGCTGCAGACTGTTTCCAGGACCACCACGTGGAGGTGGAGTACGGTCTTGACCAGCTCTAGTTCGCTGGTCCTGATGCAAGCAGTCAAGCTATGGGGCGCTGACTGCATTCACTATTGCTGCATCTTTGGGTCCCAACGCGGCCCTGTATAGGACAATGCTTGAAAATTGTTTACGCCAAGCGGTCGAAGATAATCAGGAGGTATGGTTCCAACAGGATGGAGCTACTGCGCTCACTGCCAGGATGGACCTCCTGCGAGAAATGTTCGGTGAACGAATAATTTTAAAAAATGCTGAATTTGTTTGGCCTCCGCGTTCACCTGATTTGATGGCACCAGACTTCTTTTGTGGGGCTACTTGAAAGAACGGGTTTACGTAAATAAACCTCGAACAATTCAAGAACTTAAGGAGAACATTCGAGCCGAAATCCGACGTTTAGGACTTGAAACCTTGCGTTCGGTCATGGAAAATGCTGTGGAAAGAGCCTGTATTTGTGAGCAGGACAATGGTGGTCATTTGAGGGATGTCGTTTTTCACACATAATACTGAAAAAAATCAATTAATTTTATTTCCAAATAAAATAATTAAAAAATTAAAAAATTAAAAAAAAACAAAACAAAAAAAAAACATGTGTTTGTAAAAGTTATTTTTGTTTTATACCTGTTACCAACAGATTACTGGGGACAATGAAGATAGAGATGTATATATATATATAGGAAGATATTTATTTGTTTGTATACTTGTTATGTTTGGAAATATTTGGTAATAATATTTTGAGTCTGAGATTAGAACTCTAGTCAAAGGGCGAATACTCATTTTTTGCTTCGAGTGAAAGTAAATATATAGTCGCCCCACTTGAATATAGTTGAAAGGTTAACATTAGCGCATGCCCAATGAGACGATTAGTCCTCGTTGGCGCTTCCGTGATGACGGACGGATCTTGAAGGCTGTCGGACATATGAAAGTCCGAAGTTTTTGGTCATTGTGATTGATTCTGGGGAAGAGAGGAGTTTTCTCTCAGTATACTATGATGGTCGATACTTTTCCCAGAATATATATGTTAGTGTGCTAGTTACTAGTATTTCCTGAACTTAAGGTAAAGAAGAAACATTTTCTAAAACTTTACCTAGGCCTAACGACGCCATAGATGCTATATCATCTATCTATATATTTGATGGATCGTATGTAGACGATTCCTGTACTAGCAGCACTATGAGTGGACATATGTAACTTCCTTATGGGTATGGAAAACCCAAAGACATTAGATGAGCAAATGAACGGAACTTTCATTTGTAGTGAGGATATCTTTTTGATGAACACCGCTCACTGGGACCAGCGCCAATTTTGAATCCCACTGTTGGTCTGTTTTGAATTGTCAATCGGAGAACGGAGATATCTCATTACCTGATGGCGATACCAGGACCTACATTGTATTGAAGTCTACTCTTTGTTATTTGAGATTGTCAACCTTAAAAGAAAGACCCTGTTGACGCTAAAGCCTAAAAGACTTAGCCTGAAAGACATAGTCAGCAGAGGGTCTGTAAGGGAGCATTGTGATGACCATTATTAATGTTAACTCAAACTGATGCTACTAGTCAGTGGAGGTATGAAACGATAGACTATCATAAATATATATTTGCTCCTATCGTCCGATTATATTTACATGCTATGAGATTGCCAAATTGCTGTTGCCACCCATTTGTCAAGTATCCAATGATTTGTTGTGTCAACCTGTTCCAATGACTGTCAACCGTGCTGTCAGAGTGTGTATCATTAAACTGTCTAAAACGTCTACAGTAGTTCCAGTTATCATTGACTTCCAGCCGTGAGGGTATGAGTGCATTATTACCAACTTGTCAACTCTACAGAACCATTTATGCATTCGCGTGTTGACACTCATACTAACACTCATTGTCAACAATACATTCTTGTCGGGGCCTCATTACGTTCCGGGACAAGGTGACCTATATGACCAACACTGTGCCGGGTTTGAGTTGACCACTTAATCTCATTAAGCCCTTATTAACGTGGTGATCTAAAAAAGAGTATTATCAACGTGGTAGGCCAGCTTTCTGGGTCAACCTGCACAGTGGACAATTTGAGAAGTCAGCTACTGGGACCAGACCGTTTCCTGTGACCTGTTACGACACACATGAGCACCAGCAGTACAACTCTACAGTCGATGTCAGCATGACCTGTCCTGTCAGCGTATACGGTATCTAGGTCAGCGTTTGTTGACATTTCTGATAGAACAGACAGCGTTACACAGCAGGTTTGTTTACAAGAATTAACTGTGTTAGCAAGAAGTGCTATGGAACTGAGAGGTCTTACACGTCAACGGTGGATCTTCTTGTGTTCTGCTACATATTATTGAACTTTGTAATAGTTTAAGACAGAAATATGATTTATTAAAGTGGCAGTTTATTTTGATTGGAAACTGACCCATAATACAGTACTATTATAACTGAGCCTTCTATCTGCAACACATTACATTGCATTTATATGACATATATGTATTTATGTTTAATGTTTACATGTTATAGTGTTGTGTATATGTCTGTGGGCGGTTGGTGAGGTGACTAATATATGGTATACCAAGTCATATAGGTCCTATATTAGTGTTCTGTAGGGGGCAATTTTCTTAATTGAAAATTTGCATGCAACATCTGTTGCTATTTTTTTGTTAGCTGTGAAGACTGTGCTTATCGTTGTTTTTGTGATATTTTTTCTGTTCTTTAGTTTTGTTTTGGTTTGTTTGTATTTGTAGGTCTCATCTTTCCTATAATTCAGTTCTATACAACTTTATATTTATACACTGTGGCGTTATTTGTTTTGTTTATTACACGCGCAGATATCATCACAGGCTCTGTGATTATTTTTTTTTCTGTTTTTCTATTTAACTTATTTGATTTCTGTGAAGGTTTTCGTATTGTCTTTATTGATTGTCTTTTGTTTATGTTGTTGGTTGACATATACTATAAAATATACTTGATCATACACTACTAGCTGTGTAGTGAACTTATTAGAAAGAATCAACTGATGATTAATTGCTGTTATTAGAAGTACACAGTTGATTATACAAGACCTTATTTAAAGGCTTGTTTCCCACAGAGATTGGGATAAAGGGAGCTGATTATTCCATTTATTTTGAGATAGATTTCATTATTGCTATTTCAGGTATCTAGTCACATATTAGTATACATTATGTCGACTTTAGATTACTTTATTGAGCAAGGGAAATCCCTAGGCAAGCCTGGTGATAAGTTGGAGGAGTTTGCTACCAGTCAATATGATAAAGCACAAAAAGCTGAGGCTGAAGAGAAAAAACAAAGATTGGAAATTGAGAAACTGAAAGCTGAGTTGGAAAAATTAGACAAAGAAGCTGAACAGTGGCAGAGAGAAGATGAAGATAAACTCTTAGATTTGGAGTTGGATGCATTAAAGGAAACAATAAATGAGCTTCAAAGTGATAAGAAAGCTCTTACTGATAAGTTATCAGCAATGAATTCTGAAAATACAATATTAAAGGATAAAATGATGAAGTTGATAGAAGATAATAAGAAAGTCTATGACTCTTCTCTTAGTCAGAAGAAAGAGTTAGAGAATGAAGTGACCTCATTAAAAGAGATGTTGGATAGCCAGATAGATGAAGTGAGCTCAATGAAGAACAATAATCTTTGTAAAGAACAGTCTCTTAATAATGAGCTAGACCAAGTCAACCTGGACTATGAGAAATTAAAAGCTCAGGCCAGTCAAGACAAGAAGTCTTATGAAGAAACAATTCTTGAGTTAAGAAGTGAGTTGAATCTTGTGCGAGAGATTACAATAAGGAGGAATATGGAATCTCGTGAAGAGATTAATAAGTTTAAAAATAGCAAGGATATTGAGATTCAATCACTACAACTGGAGTTGACACAGTTGAGAGCGAATAAGGTAAAAGATGAGAAAGTGGATGAACCTATGACTACTCATCATAGTGCTATGGAAGCAATCAAACTTGAACTTGTTCAAGAAAAGGCTAAGGTTTTAGAAGCTACATCTCAGATGACAAAGTTGAGAAAAGATCTTAAAGATAGTATGGCTAAAGAGAAGACTCTTATTTCTCAGTTACAAGACATAAGGTTGGATTATGACAGAAAAATTAAAACCAACGAAATAATATACAAAGCTGTTACTAAAGAGAAAGCTATGGCAGAGGTGGAAGTTACAAAACTTCGTAAGAGAGTTGACAGTTTATTAGATATTGTTTTGTACAATAACATGTTATCTACTACTAATGTGGATAGACTTAAACATAAACATGATGGTCAACATGTTACGAATGCAAAGAGCCAGCGACAGACACTCGATGCTAATAGTAACACTAAGCAATATATGAACAAATCTTTTCGTGGAAAATATGGTTTCCCACGGAATAGCGATACTGCCTCTAATGGGAGTTGGCGTGAGGCCAACAAAGGTAAATTAAGTTTGGATCACGGTGAGGACTTTGATAAGTGTCATGATAAGATTCCTCAGGGAAACCGTGCATCGAATTTTCAGATTCCTGATAAGTTGGTAAAAGAAAAGAAAACTGTTAGTACCCATCGTACTCAGCTCAGACAGTACGATGTACCTATTAAGCACAGTGACACAGGCAAAAAATAACAACAATTTTGCTAAGAGAGATTATCGTGATTGTGGACATTACCAAACGCGTCCATATGATAATAGTTCTTCTTCAAAGAACTGGAGGCAAGTTAATTGTCCTCAACATTATGGTCCTAGTGACTATAAGAACTTTCATAAAGGTTATCAATATTGTAATAATTGTTCTCCAGGACAACAAAAACCATCAAATAGATATTTTGTTCAGAAGAAAAATAACAATCATAACTATGTTAACTGGAGTTCAAATAAGAGCAATGGGCTGAACAGAGATAAGAATTTTGATAGATCTCGTTGTGATGGTAGATCTCAACATGACTCTACTTAACTGTTAGGTCTTGGACTTCTTAACACATCTAAGTCTATAACAGTTTTTTCTTTTCTATATCAAGATAAATACACATTGTAATTTGTAATATAGTGATTGTATCACTACTATCACTACGCTCATTGATATATATATTCACCGCTGTTCTTTGATGATTTTTCTTCTTTGTCAATCATGTACTTATAATGCTTAAATATGAAATTGTTATATGCATTGTGTTGTTACCAGCATTGTGGTATACGTTGGTGGCACCTCCCTGGAAATATTTATACTTAAGAGAAATGCTTTCTCTGAGATGCTGAGATATATTCTCACGAGTCGATCTATGACTTTACCTTAATTTGACATTATAAATTACTCTTATTAGTAATCTGCGCATTATTCGTGCGTTGTGAGCCTATTGTATGTTGCTCTCAGATGAAAAAAAAAAAATTTCATTTTTTTCCCGGGGGTTGCGGTAGTCTGTTACCAACAGATTACTGGGGACAATGAAGATAGAGATGTATATATATAGGAAGATATATTTATCTTTTTGTTTGTATACTTGTTATGTTTGGAAATATTTGGTAATAATATTTTTGAGTCTGAGATTAGAACTCTAGTCAAAGGGCGAGGTTTACTCTCATTTTTTGCTTCGAGTGAAAGTAAATATATAGTCGCCCCACTTGAATATAGTTGAAAGGTTAACATTAGCGCATGCCCAATGAGACGATTAGTCGTCGTTGGCGCTTCCGTGATGACGGACGGATCTTGAAGGCTGTCGGACATATGAAAGTCCGAAGTTTTTGGTCATTGTGATTGATTCTGGGGAAGAGAGGAGTTTTCTCTCAGTATACTATGATGGTCGATACTTCTCCCAGAATATATATGTTAGTGTGCTAGTTACTAGTATTTCCTGAACTTAAGGTAAAGAAGAAACATTTTCTAAAACTTTACCTAGGCCTAACGACGCCATAGATGTTATATCATCTATCTATATATTTGATGGATCGTACGTAGACGATTCCTGTACTAGCAGCACTATGAGTGGACATATGTAACTTCCTTATGGGTATGGAAAACCCAAAGACATTAGATGAGCAAATGAACGGAACTTTCATTTGTAGTGAGGATATCTTTTTGATGAACACCGCTCACTGGGACCAGCGCCAATTTTGAATCCCACTGTTGGTCTGTTTTGAATTGTCAATCGGAGAACGGAGATATCTCATTACCTGATGGCGATACCAGGACCTACATTGTATTGAAGTCTACTCTTTGTTATTTGAGATTGTCAACCTTAAAAGAAAGACCCTGTTGACGCTAAAGCCTAAAAGACTTAGCCTGAAAGACATAGTCAGCAGAGGGTCTGTAAGGGAGCATTGTGATGACCATTATTAATGTTAACTCAAACTGATGCTACTAGTCAGTGGAGGTATGAGACGATAGACTATCATATATATATATTTGCTCCTATCGTCCGATTATATTTACATGCTATGAGATTGCCAAATTGCTGTTGCCACCCATTTGTCAAGTATCCAATGATTTGTTGTGTCAACCTGTTCCAATGACTGTCAACCGTGCTGTCAGAGTGTGTATCATTAAACTGTCTAAAACGTCTACAGTAGTTCCAGTTATCATTGACTTCCAGCCGTGAGGGTATGAGTGCATTATTACCAACTTGTCAACTCTACAGAACCATTTATGCATTCGCGTGTTGACACTCATACTAACACTCATTGTCAACAATACATTCTTGTCGGGGCCTCATTACGTTCCGGGACAAGGTGACCTATATGACCAACACTGTGCCGGGTTTGAGTTGACCACTTAATCTCATCAAGCCCTTATTAACGTGGTGATCTAAAAAAGAGTATTATCAACGTGGTAGGCCAGCTTTCTGGGTCAACCTGCACAGTGGACAATTTGAGAAGTCAGCTACTGGGACCAGACCGTTTCCTGTGACCTGTTACGACACACATGAGCACCAGCAGTACAACTCTACAGTCGATGTCAGCATGACCTGTCCTGTCAGCGTATACGGTATCTAGGTCAGCGTTTGTTGACATTTCTGATAGAACAGACAGCGGTACACAGCAGGTTTGTTTACAAGAATTAACTGTGTTAGCAAGAAGTGCTATGGAACTGAGAGGTCTTACACGTCAACGGTGGATCTTCTTGTGTTCTGCTACATATTGTTGGACTTTGTAATAGTTTAAGACAGAAATATGATTTATTAAAGTGGCAGTTTATTTTGATTGGAAACTGACCCATAATACAGTACTATTATAACTGAGCCTTCTATCTGCAACACATTACATTGCATTTATATGACATATATGTATTTATGTTTAATGTTTACATGTTATAGTGTTGTGTATATGTCTGTGGGCGGTTGGTGAGGTGACTAATATATGGTATACCAAGTCATATAGGTCCTATATTAGTGTTCTGTAGGGGGCAATTTTCTTAATTGAAAATTTGCATGCAACATCTGTTGCTATTTTTTGTTAGCTGTGAAGACTGTGCTTATCGTTGTTTTTGTGATATTTTTTCTGTTCTTTAGTTTTGTTTTGGTTTGTTTGTATTTGTAGGTCTCATCTTTCCTATAATTCAGTTCTATACAACTTTATATTTATACACTGTGGCGTTATTTGTTTTGTTTATTACGGCGCAGATATCATCACAGGCTCTGTGATTATTTTCTTCTGTTTTTCTATTTAACTTATTTGATTTCTGTGAAGGTTTTCGTATTGTCTTTATTGATTGTCTTTTGTTTATGTTGTTGGTTGACATATACTATAAAATATACTTGATCATACACTACTAGCTGTGTAGTGAACTTATTAGAAAGAATCAACTGATGATTAATTGCTGTTATTAGAAGTACACAGTTGATTATACAAGACCTTATTTAAAGGCTTGTTTCCCACAGAGATTGGGATAAAGGGAGCTGATTATTCCATTTATTTTGAGATAGATTTCATTATTGCTATTTCAGGTATCTAGTCACATATTAGTATACATTATGTCGACTTTAGATTACTTTATTGAGCAAGGGAAATCCCTAGGCAAGCCTGGTGATAAGTTGGAGGAGTTTGCTACCAGTTAATATGATAAAGCACAAAAAGCTGAGGCTGAAGAGAAAAAACAAAGATTGGAAATTGAGAAACTGAAAGCTGAGTTGGAAAAATTAGACAAAGAAGCTGAACAGTGGCAGAGAGAAGATGAAGATAAACTCTTAGATTTGGAGTTGGATGCATTAAAGGAAACAATAAATGAGCTTCAAAGTGATAAGAAAGCTCTTACTGATAAGTTATCAGCAATGAATTCTGAAAATACAATATTAAAGGGTAAAATGATGAAGTTGATAGAAGATAATAAGAAAGTCTATGACTCTTCTCTTAGTCAGAAGAAAGAGTTAGAGAATGAAGTGACCTCATTAAAAGAGATGTTGGATAGCCAGATAGATGAAGTGAGCTCAATGAAGAACAATCATCTTTGTAAGAACAGTCTCTTAATAATGAGCTAGACCAAGTCAACCTGGACTATGAGAAATTAAAAAGCTCAGGCCAGTCAAGACAAGAAGTCTTATGAAGAAACAATTCTTGAGTTAAGAAGTGATTGAATCTTGTGCAAGAGAGATTACAATAAGGAGAATATGGAATCTCGTGAAGAGATTTAATAAGTTTAAAAATAGCAATGGATAGGGTTGAGATTCAATCACTACAACTGGAGTTGACACAGTTGAGAGCGAATAAGGTAAGCGAATAAAAGAAGAGATGAGAAAGTGGATGAACCTATGACTACTCATCATAGTGCTATGGAAGCAATCAAACTTGAACTTGTTCAAGAAAAGGCTAAGGTTTTAGAAGCTACATCTCAGATGACAAAGTTGAGAAAAGATCTTAAAGATAGTATGGCTAAAGAGAAGACTCTTATTTCTCAGTTACAAGACATAAGGTTGGATTATGACAGAAAAATTAAAACCAACGAAAGAATATACAAAGCTGTTACTAGAGAGAAAGCTATGGCAGAGGTGGAAGTTACAAAACTTCGTAAGAGAGTTGACAGTTTATTAGATATTGTTTTGTACAATAACATGTTATCTACTACTAATGTGGATAGACTTAAACATAAACATGATGGTCAACATGTTACGAATGCAAAGAGCCAGCGACAGACACTCGATGCTAATAGTAACACTAAGCAATATATGAACAAATCTTTTCGTGGAAAATATGGTTTCCCACGGAATAGCGATACTGCCTCTAATGGGAGTTGGCGTGAGGCCAACAAAGGTAAATTAAGTTTGGATCACGGTGAGGACTTTGATAAGTGTCATGATAAGATTCCTCAGGGAAACCGTGCATCGAATTTTCAGATTCCTGATAAGTTGGTAAAAGAAAAGAAAACTGTTAGTACCCATCGTACTCAGCTCAGACAGTACGATGTACCTATTAAGCACAGTGACACAGGCAAAAAATAACAACAATTTTGCTAAGAGAGATTATCGTGATTGTGGACATTACCAAACGCGTCCATATGATAATAGTTCTTCTTCAAAGAACTGGAGGCAAGTTAATTGTCCTCAACATTATGGTCCTAGTGACTATAAGAACTTTCATAAAGGTTATCAATATTGTAATAATTGTTCTCCAGGACAACAAAAACCATCAAATAGATATTTTGTTCAGAAGAAAAATAACAATCATAACTATGTTAACTGGAGTTCAAATAAGAGCAATGGGCTGAACAGAGATAAGAATTTTGATAGATCTCGTTGTGATGGTAGATCTCAACATGACTCTACTTAACTGTTAGGTCTTGGACTTCTTAACACATCTAACTCTATAACAGTTTTTCTTTCTCTATATCAAGATAGATACACATTGTAATTTGTAATATAGTGATTGTATCACTACTATCACTACGCTCATTGATATATATTCACCGCTGTTCTTTGATGATTTTTCTTCTTTGTCAATCATGTACTTATAATGCTTAAATATGAAATTGTTATATGCATTGTGTTGTTACCAGCATTGTGGTATACGTTGGTGGCACCTCCCTGGAAATATTTATACTTAAGAGAAATGCTTTCTCTGAGATGCTGAGATATATTCTCACGAGTCGATCTATGACTTTACCTTAATTTGACATTATAAATTACTCTTATTAGTAATCTGCGCATTATTCGTGCGTTGTGAGCCTATTGTATGTTGCTCTCAGATAATAAAAAAAATTTCATTTTTTTCCCCGGGGGTTGCGGTAGTCTGTTACCAACAGATTACTGGGGACAATGAAGATAGAGATGTATATATATAGGAAGATATTTATTTGTTTGTATACTTGTTATGTTTGGAAATATTTGGTATTCATAGTTATATTTTGAGTCTGAGATTAGAACTCTAGTCAAAGGGCGAATACTCATTTTTTGCTTCGAGTGAAAAAGAAATATATAGTCGCCCCACTTGAATATAGTTGAAAGGTTAACATTAGCGCATGCCCAATGAGACGATTAGTCGTCGTTGGCGCTTCCGTGATGACGGACGGATCTTGAAGGCTGTCGGACATATGAAAGTCCGAAGTTTTTGGTCATTGTGATTGATTCTGGGGAAGAGAGGAGTTTTCTCTCAGTATACTATGATGGTCGATACTTCTCCCAGAATATATATGTTAGTGTGCTAGTTACTAGTATTTCCTGAACTTAAGGTAAAGAAGAAACATTTTCTAAAACTTTACCTAGGCCTAACGACGCAATAGATGTTATATCATCTATCTATATATTTGATGGATCGTACGTAGACGATTCCTGTACTAGCAGCACTATGAGTGGACATATGTAACTTCCTTATGGGTATGGAAAACCCAAAGACATTAGATGAGCAAATGAACGGAACTTTCATTTGTAGTGAGGATATCTTTTTGATGAACACCGCTCAGCTCTATGGGACCAGCGCCAATTTGAATCCCACTGTTGGTCTGTTTTGAATTGTCAATCGGAGAACGGAGTTATGCTCATACCTGATGGCGATACCAGGACCTACATTGTATTGAAGTCTACTCTTTGTTATTTGAGATTGTCAACCTTAAAAGAAACCCCCCTGTTGACGCTAAAGCCTAAAAGACTTAGCCTGAAAGACATAGTCAGCAGAGGGTCTGTAAGGGAGCATTGTGATGACCATTATTAATGTTAACCTAAACTGATGCTACTAGTCAGTGGAGGGTATGAGACGATAGAAATCATATATATTACTGACGCGCTGTATCGTCCGATTATATTTACATGTCTATTGACATTTCCATTATGACTGTTATTGACTATGATGAATTGCCAAATTGCTGTTGCCACCCATTTGGCAAGTATCCAATGATTTGTTGTGTCAACCTGTTCCAATGACTGTCAACCGTGCTGTCAGAGTGTGTATCATTAAACTGTCTAAAAACGTCTACAGTAGTTCCAGTTATCATTGACTTCCAGCCGTGAGGGTATGAGTGCATTATTACCAACTTGTCAACTCTACAGAACCATTTATGCATTCGCGTGTTGACACTCATACTAACACTCATTGTCAACAATACATTCTTGTCGGGGCCTCATTACGTTCCGGGACAAGGTGACCTATATGACCAACACTGTGCCGGGTTTGAGTTGACCACTTAATCTCATCAAGCCCTTATTAACGTGGTGATCTAAAAAAGAGTATTATCAACGTGGTAGGCCAGCTTTCTGGGTCAACCTGCACAGTGGACAATTTGAGAAGTCAGCTACTGGGACCAGACCGTTTCCTGTGACCTGTTACGACACACATGAGCACCAGCAGTACAACTCTACAGTCGATGTCAGCATGACCTGTCCTGTCAGCGTATACTGTATCTAGGTCAGCGTTTGTTGACATTTCTGATAGAAACAGACAGCGGTTACACAGCAGGTTTGTTTACAAGAATTAACTGTGTTAGCAAGAAGTGCTATGGAACTGAGAGGTCTTACACGTCAACGGTGGATCTTCTTGTGTTCTGCTACTACATATTGTTGAACTTTGTAATTTTAAGACAGAAGCTATATGTTTATTAAAGTGGCAGGTTATTTTGATTGGAAACTGACCCATAATGCGGTACTGTTATAACTGATCCTTCTATCTGCAACACCTTACATTGCATTTATATGACATATATGTATTTATGTTTAATGTTTACATGTTTATATGTGTTGTGTATATGTCTGTGGGCGGTTGGTGAGGTGACTAATAGATGGTATACCAAGTCATATAGGTCCTATATTAGTGTTCTGTAGGGGGGCAATTTTCTTAATTGAAAATTTGCATGCAACATCTGTTGCTATTTTTTGTTAGCTGTGAAGACTGTGCTTAT
The DNA here is from genome assembly GCA_024509875.1 of Oreohelix idahoensis. NCBI lineage: Eukaryota > Metazoa > Mollusca > Gastropoda > Stylommatophora > Oreohelicidae > Oreohelix > Oreohelix idahoensis. The sequence continues at coordinate 128,464 of JAMPIV010022350.1, forward strand.
CGTTGTTTTTGTGATATTTTTTCTGTTCTTTAGTTTTGTTTTGGTTTGTTTGTATTTGTAGGTCTCATCTTTCCTATAATTCAGTTCTATACAACTTTATATTTATACACTGTGGTGTCATGTATTTTGTTTAATTATAGCGCAGATATCATCACAGGCTCTGTGATTATTTTCTTCTGTTTTTTTTATTTAACTTATTTGATTTCTGTGAAGGTTTTCGTATTGTCTTTATTGATTGTCTTTTGTTTATGTTGTTGGTTGACATATACTATAAAATATACTTGATCATACACTACTAGCTGTGTAGTGAACTTATTAGAAAGAATCAACTGATGATTAATTGCTGTTATTAGAGGTACACAGTTGATTATACAAGACCTTATTTAAAGGCTTGTTTCCCACAGAGATTGGGATAAAGGGAGCTGATTATTCCATTTTGTTTCCATTTATTTTGAGATAGATTTCATTATTGCTATTTCAGGTATCTAGTCACATATTAGTATACATTATGTCGACTTTAGATTACTTTATTGAGCAAGGGAAATCCCTAGGCAAGCCTGGTGATAAGTTGGAGGAGTTTGCTACCAGTTAATATGATAAAGCACAAAAAGCTGAGGCTGAAGAGAAAAAACAAAGATTGGAAATTGAGAAACTGAAAGCTGAGTTGGAAAAAATTAGACAAAGAAGCTGAACAGTGGCAGAGAGAAGATGAAGATAAACTCTTAGATTTGGAGTTGGATGCATTAAAGGAAACAATAAATGAGCTTCAAAGTGATAAGAAAGCTCTTACTGATAAGTTATCAGCAATGAATTCTGAAAATACAATATTAAAGGGTAAAATGATGAAGTTGATAGAAGATAATAAGAAAGTCTATGACTCTTCTCTTAGTCAGAAGAAAGAGTTAGAGAATGAAGTGACCTCATTAAAAGAGATGTTGGATAATAGTATGATAAGTGAGCTCAACGCTTGATTTAAGAACAATCATCTTTGTAATAGAACAGCTCTTCTCTCATAATAATGAGCTAGACCAAGTCAACCTGAAAACTATGAAGAAATTAAAAGCTCAGGCCTGTCAATACAAGAAGTCTTATTAAGTATCAATTCTTGAGTTAAGAAGTGAGTTGAATCTTGTGCGAGCAGATTACAATAAGGAGGAAAATATGGAATCTCGTGAAGAGATTAATAAGTTCAAAATAGCAAGAGAAATAAGGGTTGAGATTCAATCACTACAACTGGAGTTGACACAGTTGAGAGCGAATAAGGTAAAAGGATGAGAAAGTGGATGAACCTTATGACTACTCATCATAGTGCTATGGAAGCAATCAAACTTGAACTTGTTCAGAGAAAAGGCTAAGGTTTTAGAAGCTACATCTCAGATGACAAAGTTGAGAAAAGATCTTAAAGATAGTATGGCTAAAGAGAAGACTCTTATTTCTCAGTTACAAGACATAAGGTTGGATTATGACAGAAAAATTAAAACCAACGAAAGAATATACAAAGCTGTTACTAGAGAGAAAGCTATGGCAGAGGTGGAAGTTACAAAACTTCGTAAGAGAGTTGACAGTTTATTAGATATTGTTTTGTACAATAACATGTTATCTACTACTAATGTGGATAGACTTAAACATAAACATGATGGTCAACATGTTACGAATGCAAAGAGCCAGCGACAGACACTCGATGCTAATAGTAACACTAAGCAATATATGAACAAATCTTTTCGTGGAAAATATGGTTTCCCACGGAATAGCGATACTGCCTCTAATGGGAGTTGGCGTGAGGCCAACAAAGGTAAATTAAGTTTGGATCACGGTGAGGACTTTGATAAGTGTCATGATAAGATTCCTCAGGGAAACCGTGCATCGAATTTTCAGATTCCTGATAAGTTGGTAAAAGAAAAGAAAACTGTTAGTACCCATCGTACTCAGCTCAGACAGTACGATGTACCTATTAAGCACAGTGACACAGGCAAAAATAACAACAATTTTGCTAAGAGAGATTATCGTGATTGTGGACATTACCAAACGCGTCCATATGATAATAGTTCTTCTTCAAAGAACTGGAGGCAAGTTAATTGTCCTCAACATTATGGTCCTAGTGACTATAAGAACTTTCATAAAGGTTATCAATATTGTAATAATTGTTCTCCAGGACAACAAAAACCATCAAATAGATATTTTGTTCAGAAGAAAAATAACAATCATAACTATGTTAACTGGAGTTCAAATAAGAGCAATGGGCTGAACAGAGATAAGAATTTTGATAGATCTCGTTGTGATGGTAGATCTCAACATGACTCTACTTAACTGTTAGGTCTTGGACTTCTTAACACATCTAAGTCTACAACAGTTTTTCTTTTCTATATCAAGATAAATACACAGTGTAATTTGTAATATAGTGATTGTATCACTACTATCACTACGTTCATTGATATATATTCACCGCTGTTCTTTGATGATTTTTCTTCTTTGTCAATCATGTACTTATAGTGCTTAAATATGAAATTGTTATATGCATTGTGTTGTTACATTGCAATATGTAGTATGCGTTGGTGACCTCCTCCCTGGAAATATTTATACTTAAGAGAAATGCTTTCTCTGAGATGTTGAGATATATTCTCACCAGTCGATCTATATTTCGACTTTGCCTTAATTTGGCATTATAAATTCCAGATCTTTTCTCATCTGCGCAGTATTCGTGCGTTGTGAGCCTATTGTACGTTGCTCTCAGATAAAAAAAAAAATGATTTTCATTTTTTTCCCCGGGGGTTGTGGTAGTCTGTTACGCACATATTCTTTTGTGTGGCGCAATGAAGATTAGGTTGTTACGCATATATAGGAAAATATTTATTTGTTTGATAAACTTATATTTATCTTTGGAAATTCACGTAATCAGTATTTTGAGTCTGAGATTCAGATTACTCTAGTCAAAGGGCGTGAGTTACTGTTTTTTTGCTTCGAGTCGAAAGTAAATATATAGTCGCCCCACTTGAATATATTGAAAGGTTAACATTAGCGCATGCCCAATGAGACGATTAGTCGTCGTTGGCGCTTCCGTGATTGACGGACGGATTTATTCTGTGGTCATATATATCTTTTTTGGTCATTGTGATTGATTCTGGGGAAGGACTATTTTCTCTAAGTGAATACTATGAGGGGTCGATACTTCTGCCATGCGTATAGACGTTAGTGTGCTAGTTATAGTATTTGATGAATGGTTAAGGTAAAGAAGTCCGAACATTTATCTCTGTTTAGTTAGGGAACGAGATACGACGCCTATAGTGTTTTTCATCTATCTATAAATTTGCATTTCGTTCTGAACTTTTCCTGTACTAGCAGCACTATTAGAGTGGACATATGTAACTTCCTTATGGGTCCAGGATTAAAAAAGACATTACGATGACAAATGTAACCTAGCAGCACTTAAATTTATAGTGAGGATATCTATTTTGATGAACAATATATCACTGGGACCAGCGCCAGCGCTTTTTTGAATCCCACTGTTGGTCATTTTTGATTTTGATTTTGTCAATCATCAATCAGAGAGAACGGAGATATCTCAGTTTACCTGATGGCGATACCAGGACCATTTTTGGAATCCTACTTTTTGTATTCAGAGAAAGTATAGGTGTGATCAAGAGAGTCAACCTTAAAAGAAAGTACCCCTGTTGTGGTTTAAAATTGCCTAAATATTTGTGGGACTTAGCCTGAAAGGACATCTTCGCTAGAAGAGGTCTGTCTAGGGAGCATTTGATGACCAAACATTATGTTACTCAAACTGATGCGATTAGTCAGTAAGGACCTGAGACGATTAATATATGCATGGAACTCTTGCTGGTCTATGACATTCCATTATATTTATTCAACATGAATGCCATAAATTTTGTTGCCACCCATTGATCAACTGTATCCAATGATTTGTTGTGTCAACCTGTTTCCAATGACTGTCAACCGGGCTGGCAGAGTGTGTATCATTAAACTGTACTAAAACGTCCACAGTAGTTTTCCAGTTATCATTGACTTCCAGCCATGTGAGGGTATGAGTGCATTATTACCAACTTGTCAACTCTACAGAACCATTTATGCATTCGCGTGTTTGACACTCATACTAACACTCATTCACTCCAAATACATACTTGTCGGGGCCTCATTACGTTCCGGACAAGGTGACCTATATGACCAACACTTGCCGGGTTTGAGTTGACCACTTAATCTTACAAGCCCTTATTAACGTGGTGACCAAAAATAGAGTATTATCAACGTGGTAGGCCAGCTTTCTGGGTCAACCTGCACAGTGGACATTTGAGAAGTCAGCTACCGGACCAGACCGTTTCCTGTGGCCACATACGACACACATGACACCAGCAGTACAACTCTACAGTCGATGTCAGCATGACCTGTCCTATCGAGCGTATACTGAATCTAGGTCAGCGTTTGTTGACATTTCTGATAAACAGACAGCGTTACACAGCAAGGTTTGTTTACAAGAATTAACTGTGTTAGCAAGAAGTGCTATGGAACTGAGAGGTCTTACACGTCAACGGTGGATCTTCTTGTGTTCTGCTACATATTGTTGAACTTTGTAATAAATTTAAGACAGAAATATTGATTTATTAAAGTGGCAGTTTATTTTGATTGGAAACTGACCCATAATACAGTAATACTGAGCCTTCTAACTGCAGACACTTCTACTGCAACATTTCATTTATTATTGCATTTATATGACATATATGTATTTATATATTTATGTTTACATGTTTATATGTAATGTTGTTTATATTCTGTGGGCGGTTGGTGAGGTGACTAGTATAATGGTATACCACGTCATAGAGGGGTCCTATATTAGTGTTCTGTAGGGGGGCAATTTTCTTAATTGAAACTTTGCATGGAACATCTGTTGCTATTTTTTGTTAGCTGTGAAGACTGTGCTTATCGTTGTTTTCGTGATATTTTTTCCCTGTTCTTTAGTTTTGTTTTGGTTTGTTTGTATTTGTAGGTCTCACCTTTCCTATAATTCAGTTCTATACAATTTATATTTATACACTGTGGCGTCATTTGTTTTGTTTATTTCATCGCAGTTATCATCACAGGTTCTGTGATTTTTTTCTTCTGGTTTTCTATTTAATTTATATTTGATTTCTGCGAATGTTTTCGTATTGTCTTTCTTGATTGTCTTTTCTTTATGTTGTTGGTTGACATATACTATAAAATATACTTGATCATACACTACTAGCTGTGTAGTGAACTTATTAGAAAGAATCAACTGAGGATTAATTGCTGTTATTTTAGGTACACAGTTGATTATACAAGACCTTATTTAAAGGCTTGTTTCCCACAGAGATTGGGATAAAGGAGCTGATTATTTAAGCTATTAAGAGCTTGTTTCCATTTATTTGGAGATATATTTCATTATTGCTATTTCAGGTATCTAGTCACATATTGGTATACATTATGTCGACTTTAGATTACTTTATTGAGCAAGGGAAATCCCTAGGCAAGACTGGTGATAAGTTGGAGGAGTTTGCTATCAGTCAATATGATAAAGCACAAAAAGCTGAGGCTGAAGAGAAAAAACAAAGATTGGAAATTGAGAAACTGAAAACTGAGTTGCAAAAATTAGACAAAGAAGCTGAACAGTGGCAGAGAGAAGATGAAGATAAACTCTTAGATTTGGAGTTGAATGCATTAAAGGAAACAATAAATGAGTTTCAAAGTGATAAGAAAGCTCTTACTGATAAGTTATCAGCAGTGAATTCTGAAAATGCAATATTAAAGGATAAAATGATGATGTTGATAGAAGATAATAAGAAAGTCTATGACTCTTCTCTTAGTCAGAAGAAAGAATTAGAGAATGAAGTGACCTCATTAAAAGAGATGTTGGGTAATCAGGTAAATAAGGTGAACTCTTCCACGCTTGATTTAAAAACTGCTGTTAATAATTATAGAAACATTAGTCTCTTCCTCATGAGAATAAATTAAAAGCTCAATCTCAAATGAAGGAGAAGAAGAATTATGAAGAAACAATTCTTCTAGTAATAAGAACAGTGGTTGAAAGTGATATGTGCTTGGCTCAATTAGCAGTATTGTAAGGAGAATATGTTGAATCTCGTGAAGAGATTAACAAGTTTAAAAATAGCAATGAGATATTAAGGGTTTCAATCACTACAACTGGAGTTGACGCAGTTGAGAGTGAATAAGGTAAAGGATGAGAAAGTTGATGAACTTATGACTACTCATCATAGTGCTGTGGAAGCACTCAAACTTGAACTTGTTCAAGAAAAGGCTAAGGTTTTAGAAGCTACATCTCAGATGACAAAGTTGAGAAAAGATCTTAAAGATAGTATGGCTAAAGAGAAGACTCTTATTTCTCAGTTACAAGACATAAGGTTGGATTATGACAGAAAAATTAAAACCAACGAAAGAATATACAAAGCTGTTACTAGAGAGAAAGCTATGGCAGAGGTGGAAGTTACAAAACTTCGTAAGAGAGTTGACAGTTTATTAGATATTGTTTTGTACAATAACATGTTATCTACTACTAATGTGGATAGACTTAAACATAAACATGATGGTCAACATGTTACGAATGCAAAGAGCCAGCGACAGACACTCGATGCTAATAGTAACACTAAGCAATATATGAACAAATCTTTTCGTGGAAAATATGGTTTCCCACGGAATAGCGATACTGCCTCTAATGGGAGTTGGCGTGAGGCCAACAAAGGTAAATTAAGTTTGGATCACGGTGAGGACTTTGATAAGTGTCATGATAAGATTCCTCAGGGAAACCGTGCATCGAATTTTCAGATTCCTGATAAGTTGGTAAAAGAAAATAAACCTGTTAGTACCCATCGTACTCAGCTCAGACAGTACGATGTACATATTAAGCACAGTGACACAGGCAAAAATAACAACAATTTTGCTAAGAGAGATTATCGTGATTGTGGACATTACCAAACGCGTCCATATGATAATAGTTCTTCTTCAAAGAACTGGAGGCAAGTTAATTGTCCTCAACATTATGGTCCTAGTGACTATAAGAACTTTCATAAAGGTTATCAATATTGTAATAATTGTTCTCCAGGACAACAAAACCATCAAATAGATATTTTGTTCAGAAGAGAAATAAAAATTATAACTATGTTAACTGGAATTCAAATAAGAGCAATGTGCTCAACAGAGATAAGAATTTTGATAGATCTCGTTGTGACGGTAGATCTCAACATGACTGTACCTAACTGTTGGGTCTTGGACTTCTTAACACTTCCAACTCTACAACAGTTTTTCTTTTCTATATCAAGATAAATACACATTGTAATTTGTAAATATAGTGATTGTATCACTACTATCACTACGTTCATTGATATATATATTCACCGATACTCGTTGATGATTTTTCTTTTTTGTCAATCATGTACTTATAGTGCTTAAATATGAAATTGTTATATGCATTGTGTCATTGCAAGTATATAGTATGCGTTGGTGACTCCTCCCTGGAAACATTTATACTTAAGAGAAATGCTTTCTCTGAGATGCTGAGATATATTCTCACGAGTCGATCTATATTTCGACTTTACCTTAATTTGACATTATAAATTACTCAGATATTTAGTAATCTGCGCATTATTCGTGCGTTGTGAGCCTATTGTATGTTGCTCTCAGATAAAAAAAAAAATTTCATTTTTTTCCCCCGGGGGTGTGCGGTAGTCTGTTACCACATATTACTTTTGTGTGGGACGGATTAATGAAGATAGAGATGTATATATATGTCTGATAAAGATATATATTTATGTTTGTATACTTGATTATGTTTGGAAACTCAGATTTGGTAATAGTTATATTTTGAGTCTGAGATTCGAACTCTAGTCAAAGGGCGAATACTATTTTTTTGTTCGAGTGAAAGTCAAAATATATAGTCGCCCCATGTTGAATATAGATTTGAAAGGTTAACATTAGCGCATGCCCAATGAGACGATTAGTCGTCGTTTTGGCGCTTCCTGTGATGACGGAAGGATCTTGAAGGCTGTCGGACATATGAAAGTCCGAAGTTTTTGGTCATTGTGATTGATTCTGGGGAAGAGAGGAGTTTTCTCTCAGTATACTATGATGGTCGATACTTCTCCCAGAATATATATGTTAGTGTGCTAGTTACTAGTATTTCCTGAACTTAAGGTAAAGAAGAAACATTTTCTAAAACTTTACCTAGGCCTAACGACGCCATAGATGTTATATCATCTATCTATATATTTGATGGATCGTACGTAGACGATTCCTGTACTAGCAGCACTATGAGTGGACATATGTAACTTCCTTATGGGTATGGAAAACCCAAAGACATTAGATGAGCAAATGAACGGAACTTTCATTTGTAGTGAGGATATCTTTTTGATGAACACCGCTCACTGGGACCAGCGCCAATTTTGAATCCCACTTTGGTCTGCTTTTGAATTGTCAATCGGAGAACGGAGATATCTCATTACCTGATGGCGATACCAGGACCTACATTGTATTGAAGTCTACTCTTTGTTATTTGAGATTGTCAACCTTAAAAGAAAGACCCCCCCTGTTGACGCTAAAGCCTAAAAAGACTTAGCCTGAAAGACATAGTTCATAGCAGAGGGACTTTGCCTAAAGGTCTTCGGGAGCATTGTGATGACCATTATTAATGTTAACTCAAACTGATGCTACTAGTCAGTGGAGGTATGAGACGATAGACTATCATATATATATATTTGCTCCTATCGTCCGATTATATTTACATGCTATGAGATTGCCAAATTGCTGTTGCCACCCATTTGTCAAGTATCCAATGATTTGTTGTGTCAACCTGTTCCAATGACTGTCAACCGTGCTGTCAGAGTGTGTATCATTAAACTGTCTAAAACGTCTACAGTAGTTCCAGTTATCATTGACTTCCAGCCGTGAGGGTATGAGTGCATTATTACCAACTTGTCAACTCTACAGAACCATTTATGCATTCGCGTGTTGACACTCATACTAACACTCATTGTCAACAATACATTCTTGTCGGGGCCTCATTACGTTCCGGGACAAGGTGACCTATATGACCAACACTGTGCCGGGTTTGAGTTGACCACTTAATCTCAAACCTTATTAACGTGGTGATCTAAAAAAGAGTATTATCAACGTGGTAGGCCAGCTTTCAGGGTCACCCTGCACAGAGGACAATTTGAGAAGTCAGCAACTACGGGACCAGACCGTTTCCTGTGACCTGTTATACACACATGAGCACCAGCAGTACAACTCTACAGTCGATGTCAGCATGACCTGTCCTGTCAGCGTATACGGTATCTAGGTCAGCGTTTGTTGACATTTCTGATAGAACAGACAGCGGTACACAGCAGGTTTGTTTACAAGAATTAACTGTGTTAGCAAGAAGTGCTATGGAACTGAGAGGTCTTACACGTCAACGGTGGATCTTCTTGTGTTCTACTACATATTGTTGAACTTTGTAATAGTTTAAGACAGAAATATGATTTATTAAAGTGGCAGTTTATTTTGATTGGAAACTGACCCATAATACAGTACTATTATAACTGAGCCTTCTATCTGCAACACATTACATTGCATTTATATGACATATATGTATTTATGTTTAATGTTTACATGTTATAGTGTTGTGTATATGTCTGTGGGCGGTTGGTGAGGTGACTAATATATGGTATACCAAGTCATATAGGTCCTATATTAGTGTTCTGTAGGGGGCAATTTTCTTAATTGAAAATTTGCATGCAACATCTGTTGCTATTTTTTGTTAGCTGTGAAGACTGTGCTTATCGTTGTTTTTGTGATATTTTTTCTGTTCTTTAGTTTTGTTTTGGTTTGTTTGTATTTGTAGGTCTCATCTTTCCTATAATTCAGTTCTATACAACTTTATATTTATACACTGTGGCGTTATTTGTTTTGTTTATTACGGCGCAGATATCATCACAGGCTCTGTGATTATTTTCTTCTGTTTTTCTATTTAACTTATTTGATTTCTGTGAAGGTTTTCGTATTGTCTTTATTGATTGTCTTTTGTTTATGTTGTTGGTTGACATATACTATAAAATATACTTGATCATACACTACTAGCTGTGTAGTGAACTTATTAGAAAGAATCAACTGATGATTAATTGCTGTTATTAGAGGTACACAGTTGATTATACAAGACCTTATTTAAAGGCTTGTTTCCCACAGAGATTGGGATAAAGGGAGCTGATTATTCCATTTATTTTGAGATAGATTTCATTATTGCTATTTCAGGTATCTAGTCACATATTAGTATACATTATGTCGACTTTAGATTACTTTATTGAGCAAGGGAAATCCCTAGGCAAGCCTGGTCATAAGTTGAAGGAGTTTGCTACCAGTCAATATGATAAAGCACAAAAAGCTGAGGCTGAAGAGAAAAAACAAAGATTGGAAATTGAGAAACTGAAAGCTGAGTTGGAAAAATTAGACAAAGAAGCTGAACAGTGGCAGAGAGAAGATGAAGATAAACTCTTAGATTTGGAGTTGGATGCATTAAAGTAAACAATAAATGAGCTTCAAAGTGATAAGAAAGCTCTTACTGATAAGTTATCAGCAATGAATTCTGAAAATACAATATTAAAGGATAAAATGATGAAGTTGATAGAAGATAATAAGAAAGTCTATGACTCTTCTCTTAGTCAGAAGAAAGAGTTAGAGAATGAAGTGACCTCATTAAAAGAGATGTTGGATAGCCAGATAGATGAAGTGAGCTCAATGAAGAACAATCATCTTTGTAAAGAACAGTCTCTTAATAATGAGCTAGACCAAGTCAACCTGGACTATGAGAAATTAAAAGCTCAGGCCAGTCAAGACAAGAAGTCTTATGAAGAAACAATTCTTGAGTTAAGAAGTGAGTTGAATCTTGTGCGAGAGATTACAATAAGGAGGAATATGGAATCTCGTGAAGAGATTAATAAGTTTAAAAATAGCAAGGATATTGAGATTCAATCACTACAACTGGAGTTGACACAGTTGAGAGCGAATAAGGTAAAAGATGAGAAAGTGGATGAACCTATGACTACTCATCATAGTGCTATGGAAGCAATCAAACTTGAACTTGTTCAAGAAAAGGCTAAGGTTTTAGAAGCTACATCTCAGATGACAAAGTTGAGAAAAGATCTTAAAGATAGTATGGCTAAAGAGAAGACTCTTATTTCTCAGTTACAAGACATAAGGTTGGATTATGACAGAAAAATTAAAACCAACGAAAGAATATACAAAGCTGTTACTAGAGAGAAAGCTATGGCAGAGGTGGAAGTTACAAAACTTCGTAAGAGAGTTGACAGTTTATTAGATATTGTTTTGTACAATAACATGTTATCTACTACTAATGTGGATAGACTTAAACATAAACATGATGGTCAACATGTTACGAATGCAAAGAGCCAGCGACAGACACTCGATGCTAATAGTAACACTAAGCAATATATGAACAAATCTTTTCGTGGAAAATATGGTTTCCCACGGAATAGCGATACTGCCTCTAATGGGAGTTGGCGTGAGGCCAACAAAGGTAAATTAAGTTTGGATCACGGTGAGGACTTTGATAAGTGTCATGATAAGATTCCTCAGGGAAACCGTGCATCGAATTTTCAGATTCCTGATAAGTTGGTAAAAGAAAAGAAAACTGTTAGTACCCATCGTACTCAGCTCAGACAGTACGATGTACCTATTAAGCACAGTGACACAGGCAAAAATAACAACAATTTTGCTAAGAGAGATTATCGTGATTGTGGACATTACCAAACGCGTCCATATGATAATAGTTCTTCTTCAAAGAACTGGAGGCAAGTTAATTGTCCTCAACATTATGGTCCTAGTGACTATAAGAACTTTCATAAAGGTTATCAATATTGTAATAATTGTTCTCCAGGACAACAAAACCATCAAATAGATATTTTGTTCAGAAGAAAAATAACAATCATAACTATGTTAACTGGAGTTCAAATAAGAGCAATGGGCTGAACAGAGATAAGAATTTTGATAGATCTCGTTGTGATGGTAGATCTCAACATGACTCTACTTAACTGTTAGGTCTTGGACTTCTTAACACATCTAAGTCTATAACAGTTCTTTCTCTATATCAAGATAGATACACATTGTAATTTGTAATATAGTGATTGTATCACTACTATCACTACGCTCATTGATATATATTCACCGCTGTTCTTTGATGATTTTTCTTCTTTGTCAATCATGTACTTATAATGCTTAAATATGAAATTGTTATATGCATTGTGTTGTTACCAGCATTGTGGTATACGTTGGTGGCACCTCCCTGGAAATATTTATACTTAAGAGAAATGCTTTCTCTGAGATGCTGAGATATATTCTCACGAGTCGATCTATGACTTTACCTTAATTTGACATTATAAATTACTCTTATTAGTAATCTGCGCATTATTCGTGCGTTGTGAGCCTATTGTATGTTGCTCTCAGATAATAAAAAAAATTTCATTTTTTTCCCCGGGGGTTGCGGTAGTCTGTTACCAACAGATTACTGGGGACAATGAAGATAGAGATGTATATATATATAGGAAGATATTTATTTGTTTGTATACTTGTTATGTTTGGAAATATTTGGTAATAATATTTTGAGTCTGAGATTAGAACTCTAGTCAAAGGGCGAATACTCATTTTTTGCTTCGAGTGAAAGTAAATATATAGTCGCCCCACTTGAATATAGTTGAAAGGTTAACATTAGCGCATGCCCAATGAGACGATTAGTCGTCGTTGGCGCTTCCGTGATGACGGACGGATCTTGAAGGCTGTCGGACATATGAAAGTCCGAAGTTTTTGGTCATTGTGATTGATTCTGGGGAAGAGAGGAGTTTTCTCTCAGTATACTATGATGGTCGATACTTCTCCCAGAATATATATGTTAGTGTGCTAGTTACTAGTATTTCCTGAACTTAAGGTAAAGAAGAAACATTTTCTAAAACTTTACCTAGGCCTAACGACGCCATAGATGCTATATCATCTATCTATATATTTGATGGATCGTATGTAGACGATTCCAGTACTAGCAGCACTATGAGTGGACATATGTAACTTCCTTATGGGTATGGAAAACCCAAAGACATTAGATGAGCAAATGAACGGAACTTTCATTTGTAGTGAGGATATCTTTTTGATGAACACCGCTCACTGGGACCAGCGCCAATTTTGAATCCCACTGTTGGTCTGTTTTGAATTGTCAATCGGAGAACGGAGATATCTCATTACCTGATGGCGATACCAGGACCTACATTGTATTGAAGTCTACTCTTTGTTATTTGAGATTGTCAACCTTAAAAGAAAGACCCTGTTGACGCTAAAGCCTAAAAGACTTAGCCTGAAAGACGTAGTCAGCAGAGGGTCTGTAAGGGAGCATTGTGATGACCATTATTATTGTTAACTCAAACTGATGCTACTAGTCAGTGGAGGTATGAGACGATAGACTATCATATATATATATTTGCTCCTATCGTCCGATTATATTTACATGCTATGAGATTGCCAAATTGCTGTTGCCACCCATTTGTCAAGTATCCAATGATTTGTTGTGTCAACCTGTTCCAATGACTGTCAACCGTGCTGTCAGAGTGTGTATCATTAAACTGTCTAAAACGTCTACAGTAGTTCCAGTTATCATTGACTTCCAGCCGTGAGGGTATGAGTCCATTATTAACAACTTGTCAACTCTACAGAACCATTTATGCATTCGCGTGTTGACACTCATACTAACACTCATTGTCAACAATACATTCTTGTCGGGGCCTCATTACGTTCCGGGACAAGGTGACCTATATGACCAACACTGTGCCGGGTTTTAGTTGACAACTTAATCTCATCAAGCCCTTATTAACGTGGTGATCTAAAAAAAAGAGAGTTATCAATATCCTTAAGTCTTTCAGTGGCCACCCTATAGTAAACTTTCCCGTACCCCTTGGCTTGTAGTAAACTTTCCCGTACCCCTTGGCTTTTTAGTAAACCTTCACGTACCCCTTGACTTTTAATTAACCTCTCCATACCCCTTGGCTTGTAGTAACCTTCCCGTACCCCTTAGCTTTTAGTAAACCTTCCCGTACCCCTTGGTTTGTAGTAACCTTCCGATACCCCGTGGCTTTTAATAAACCTTCTCGTACCCCTTGGCTTGTAGTAAAACCTTCCCGTACCCCTTGGCTTTTAGTAAACCTTCTCGTACCCCTTGGCTTGTAGTAAAACCTTCCCGTACCCCTTGGCTTTTAGTAAACCTTCCCGTACCCCTTGGCTTTTAGTAAACCCTCTCGTACCCCTTGTTTTCTTCTTCTTCTTCGTTCGCCCTGAAAAGGACGATGGTTGCGTTGTGTCTGTTTACGCCTAAGCTGTGATATCTGCACCTTTCGGTCGACACATCCGACTTCAGAACGGCATTTTTTAGGGACCGGGTTTGCCTTCCCATTGCGATCCGCACTCGCTCAGCCAGACTGCACTGCTGCAGACTGATTCCTGGACCATCACGTGGAGGTGGAGTGCAGTCTTGACCAGCTCTGGTTCGCTGGTCCTGATGCAAGCAGTACAGCTATGGGTCGCTGACTGCATTCACATACCCATTTGACTTCCTGTACCCTCTATTCAAAATGAGAGGAAATAAATCTTAGACTTTACCGTGCTTATACAAATAAGAAAGTAAATAATTAATTCTACATAATGAGAGCTGTATTCAGTACATAACAACGTTTATTTTAGTATTGTACGTCGTGTGCCCAGGTTAGGAACACGTGCTGTAACCAGGAGGTGACCTTAGCTACCACGTGTCATTAATCCCTCTGTAAGGTAAAGGTAGTCCCATTGCAGATACTGCTGTGGGGGAGTAATATGTTAGAGAATTCGCTATACTAGATCCAGCAGCGAGAGGTGGAGTGATCACTTCCCGTTTCCCCTGTCTTCTCCTTTCTTAACTCAAGAGCGACGTCAGGTACATATTTACAGCTGGGTAGACTTGAGACTGTCGATACCGTGAATGAAACCCGTCTCCTTTACGGCGAGAGACCAGCTCTTTAACCACTCTGTCAATCGGATGCTCAATCCCTTCTGATTGTAGAATATTGCAGCACCTGTTTCAATAGAGTGAACGGAGCATATAAAACGGCGTCCTTTTTATTATTGTTTTTATTTTTTATTTTAATGCACGAACATGCGGGTTCAATTATTTATTTAGCTCATGTTTTCAACCAGATACATTTAAGCAAACGATTTTCTCCAGCTGTTGCACACACAGACACTCTCTTCCGCTATCAGCTTTTTGACAATTTTGCCGATTCGTTTCACACAGGTATAGATCTATCAACGTCCTAAATGAACTAGGTGATTTTCATATGGTGTTTTGACTTTGTCGTGCTGTCAATATTCAGCGTATCAGAGATGCCTTGATTCAGAGATAAACTATAGCGTGCATGCCCTTGCGGCAGGGCAGCACGTGACACAGAAACGTGAAAGCAAGAGGTCACATCCAAGGCCGTGTTTCAGAAATGTTGGAATTGACAAAACTAAAAATTGCAAAGAAAAGGGGGTGGGGAGAGAGAGAGAGAGAGAGAGAGAG
Source organism: Oreohelix idahoensis (assembly GCA_024509875.1). Taxonomy (NCBI): domain Eukaryota; kingdom Metazoa; phylum Mollusca; class Gastropoda; order Stylommatophora; family Oreohelicidae; genus Oreohelix; species Oreohelix idahoensis. The sequence goes on from JAMPIV010022350.1 coordinate 144,062, forward strand.
AGAGAGAGAGAGAGAGAGAGAGAGAGAGAGAACGAACGAATGAACGAACGAACGAACGACCTTTATTTTCAAAGGGTTGAGAATTGGGCACGCAGGTCCGTCTGACATTCTGCCCTTCCTTTCTCTCGTCTTTTATACTGGTTTCATTTATTCTCACATACATTTTACCCATCAATTCAAGGAATTCAACGTTGTAGTGAATTTCTAAATACAATATCTAAATTAATATATAACAATATAGGGCATAAAGGCAAAATAAGAAAGTACAAAAGAATTTTCTGCTAGAACTGTTGGTATCGCCTACGCCTTCAGATTATTATTTGCTAACGAATAGCCGAACAAAACGGTACCCAATTTTTCAAAGAGAGAGAGAGAGAGGGGGAGAGAGAGAGAGAGAGAGAGAGAAATCCAAGTGTATACTTGAGCAACAGTCAATTATATGAGGTAAACGATAGAAGGTAAAATGGAGAAGAGGAAAAAACGAATATATCGAGAAGGAGAACACAGATAAGTACTTGTATATTGCGGAGGGGGAAACATACTTGTACACGGAGAAAGGGGAAAACATACTTGTACACGGAGAAAGGGGAAAACATACTTGTACACGGAGAAAGGGGAAAACATACTTGTACACGGAGAAAGGGTAAGCGGACGAATAAACGGAGATGGGAAAAGCATACTAATGAAGGGAGAAGAGAAAAAACAAACAATAATATAAAGAAGGGGAAAGAAGAAGAATATACAGAGATGGGAAAAGCATACTAGTAAATGTAGGAAGGGCAAACAAACACGGAGAAAGGGGAAAACAGAAGAGAATACCAAGAAGAGGAAACTGGAAACGAGGAAAACACGCGAGTGCATGTAAGAAAAAAAACGCTTATGTAATTCAAATAAAACGATGCTTAACAACCACATGCATCCATCATAAAATGCATTTAAAATGTATAACGATTCAACAATACATAGAGCGAGAAGTAACTCATGCTTGAGATTCTAGGAAAGGAAGACACAAGATTGGATAACACCAGAAACATTGAAAACCATTAGGACGAGAAAAGAAATCAGACTCAAGAAAATAAAAGCAAAATTTGTCTAAGTTAAAGGCAAAATACAGCGAACAGTAGTCAGCAGAAAAACGAAATAAAACGCCAAACCCGAGCCGACGAAAGGAAATTCCTAGACGACCTTGCAAGATAAGCAGAAATAGCAGAAGTGGGAAAAGGCCATTTTCCTGAAATTACCTCCCCTAGATTTTTATAGGTGGCGGTTATGGGTTCTTCAGGGAGTCGACAGGAAAATCCGATATATTCTCTGTATGTTGTGTCTCATTTAATTCAAATTCTATACTATATTAGCCGATCTCGTACCGATAATTTTAATGGATCGTCTACAATTTCGGGTTCCTTTTGTTATGAAATTATACGCATGTGCTGCAGTTAATAGCTGTTTCACTTGTTATTTAAATATGTGGTTATATTTACTCTGATTTAGTAACAATACACCTGGAGTCGGGGTGGCAAAGACATATGGCGTCCGCCTTAAATCTACAGGTGACGGGTTCGGTTCCCAGTAAGGGGAATATATTTGACTTTTTGTTGTTGTTGCAGAACTAGTGGGTCCTAATGATACTGTCCTCCTACGTATCTCTAAATGTTATATTTAAAAAACATGACAGTAAAGATGTGTATCTTCTACCGTCTCTCGTTCAGCGAATTCAGCGTTAAAAAAAAGGTAAAGGATCCCGTTACACGCTCATTGAAGCATATTGGGAATATGGTGTTAGGCCCATATTTTCTCGACCATCGGCACATTAGGGGTGATGGGGTCAGCATCACGCCGGCCGCCTTAACCTTCCCAGAGTTGCCCTGGTACTCTGGAATTCAGCGTAGTGGAGAGATATTCACAGTTGCCAGACTGCATTACATTTTCTTGTAGAGATAGGAGAGCATGCTCTATGGAGAGGGAAGGTAAACATCTATGACCTGACTTTGATCTACTGTCACTTAGCGTCAGCTCTTGGTGATCTATGTGTGTGTGTGTGTGTGTGTGTGTGTGTGTGTGTGTGTGTGTGTGTGTGTATTCCCCGGGGATGACTGTAGAGACAAAGATGGAATAAGACTACTAATTATCAGGCATGTCGTAGAAGGCGACCAATGTAAGGTTGGGCATATTTTGATAACCTCATCAATTGCTGCAAAAACCACAGCTGTGAGAGCGTGTAAATGTTTGATGCAGGTTTACTGTAAGTTGACGAGCTGCACTGGTAGCTGTATGCTTCATAAGGAACACACAAGAAAATGAGGATATTACACTAGCCTGGTGTAGCTCCCAGTTGTCTGAGAGCGAACAAAGGAAGTACTGCTCCCTCAAGCATGTCGTATTAGGCGACGAAGATAAAGCTGCGTATGGGGGGCTGGAAACTTTATCACGTAAACAAACCCTTACTGAACATACGCTGAAATTCATGACCTTTGACACTGGATTCCTCAAGTATTACCTTGGTTTTACTGCAGTGGTGACTCCTGGTTCCATGGAGATAAAAAACTATTGTGATTATGCTAGATCCCTGGTGGACCATAGGATTTTGAGTGAAGCCACAGATTTGGAGAAATTCATAACTCATTCGCTACATCAAATTAAAAAAAAAAAGACATTCATATATAACTTCAATTAAAAGGACACATTCTGAAATTCGTCTAAATGACTTTAAGATTATAAACATCCAATCACCGGGCAAGGCAAGTTAATTAAAAGTGTTTTTAAGGGGTGGGACTGGCGTGTGTGCGTGTGTGGGGGGCGCGTGCGTGTGTGAAGGAATTATAATTGAATCAAACACAAATCAACGAAGCTGTACGATTAAAAAAAAGAAAAAAATCAGCATGATACTTTGCAATTGTTCTGTCTGACCAATTGGTAAAAATGTGCCTGAATATCTGAATTTTGTAAGACGAATCAACTCGATAAAGATGAATCTCTCCGATTTTCAGCACAGACTGGATACAGCAGTATTTTCAGCACAGACTGGAAACATCAGTATTTTGAGCACAGACTGGAAACATCAGAATATTCAGCACTAAAATTGTTTGTAAGAATTTAGTTAACATGAAATTTTCCGTCAGTAGCACGGCAGGTCTAATAATACTATTCGCCTCAATTTGATCGCCCTTTCATCACATTTCTGTTGTCATTTAGCCACATTTCTGTTGCAATTTAGCCACATTTCTGTTGCCATTTCGCCACATTTCTGAAGCTATTTAGCCACATTTCTGTTGCCATTTTGCCATACGTGTCGATTGACGAACATATTTCTCATCCATGGGCTATAAAGGACAAAAACATTACTATCAGTCATCCTTAAATTTCTTCACACACGCACGCGCCCCCCACACATGCACACACGCTAGTCCCACCCCTTAAAAACACTTTTAATTAACTTGCCTTGCCCAGTGATTGGATGTTTATAATCTTTACGTTCTACTCATCGAAGACAGTGAAAATTTGCATGCAGTTTCCCTTCTTGCACATTGTAAATTTTTCAAGTTTTGATTGTCATTGGTTCAGCCGATTTTGTATAATAACGAAAACAATGTAAAATAAAGTGGAAGTAATTTTTGGCGTAAGAGATTTATGGTAAGAGAAATAATGAATTGCGAAAACTGATTGTATTTTGTTTTTAAATGGGATGATAAATGGTATGTGCTATTTGTTTTTTTTAAAACCCCAACTAAACCAATGAGTTATTGTTTTAAAAATAGCTTTAATAGTGACAACTTTCATGTGAGTTTTACTTCAGGTGTTTAAACTTATCAAAATAATGATCAGTACATTGAGCTACATTAACAAAAGTGGGCCCTAAAACTTTCGTTTTTGCCTTTACTAGTTCCTTATTTGGGAAACAGTTTGATCTTAGGGCATGGGGAAATAACTCATGCAGTAAATGTAATGCTCACTTGTGACGTGGCGTTATCTGCGCGACTAGATCTACACCATATGACTAATTCTGTCGCCGTTGATAACAGCTGTTCTATTGTTCATTCATTCACATGTAAGCAGATACTGTCAGTTGGTCGTTAAGTTCCGTTTTGCTTGGACGAACATTTTTAATTATATTAAAATTTGTGTAAATCTGTCTGTCTGTCTGTGTGTCGGTCGGTCTATTGGTCGGTCTGGCTACCTTTCTTTCTTACTTTCTGTCTGCCCGTCTGTCTACCTGTCTGTCTATCTTTTTTGTTCTTGTTTTCTGTCTGTTTGTCGGTCGGTCAGTCTGTTTTTCTTTCTTTCTTTCTTTCCTTCTGCCTGTCTGTCTGTTTATCTTTTTTCTTGTTTTCTGTCTGTCTTCTCTGTCTGTTTGTTGGTCGATCGGTCAGTCTGTCTGTCGGTTGGTCTGTCTGTCTGTCTGTCTGTCTGTTTGCCATCTTTCTTTCCTTCTGAATGTTGCACTGAATGTTTAATAAAGGATTTCAGATTTAAAGATTGAAGAATTGTGTATTTTCATAAAGTATTTCAACTGGCTAACATGCGTGAGTCCTGGCATCGCTCTGGGGATAAAGACGTAATATAACCATTGCTCCCTCAAGCATGTCGTAAAAGGCTTCATTGAAAGTAAGTTTGTGCACAGGGCCTATAACTCATTATGTAAAATATATTGATGTAGAAATAACGAATATAAAAGAACGTAATATGCTTTATCACAGGTTTCGTGTGTGGTGGTCAACACCTGCACTGGTTCCATGGTTCAGGAGGGGGAAAAAAACCAAAGCAAGTGAAAGTGTTGAAATACCCGTGCCGTACCTTCATGACAGACAATCTTTGGAGCAGCTACGATGAAGGAATATAAAGAGAATGAATAAGTGTATAATGATAATTAATATGAGAATAATGAGAAGAATTATGAGAAAGATGAGAAAGATTATTACGAAACGGATTATGAGAAAAATGAGAAGGATTGTTACGAGAAGAATTATGAGAATAATGAGAACGAGAAAGAGTGTTAGGAGAAGGATTTTGAGAATAATGAGAATGAGATGGAATGTTACGAGAAGGATTATGAGAATAATGAGAATGAGAAGGAATGTTACGAGAAGGACTATGAGAATAATGAAAGCGAGAAGGAATGTTACGAGAAGGATTATGAGAGTATTGAGCATAAGAAGGACTGCAATGAGACACAAAGAGTAACATGGTTTAGACATATTGTTGTGATGAATTTCTTACTTACTTATTTACTTAGTCGTTCTCCTTCTACCGTGAGGTGTAGAGGTTTGGAAGAGAGAGCGCCAGACTATCCTATCGGCTGTCTTCCTCCTGGCCTGGTTCCATTCTAGTCCTCGGTCCTTCAAAGATTGTCTAATGTTGTCCTCCCAGCGGACTCTGGGTCGTCCTGGGGGGTCTGGATCCTTGGCTCTTTGTTTCCCATGCTTGTCGTGGTATCCGATCTTCTCCCATTCTGCAGACATGGCCAAACCATCTTAATTGGACTGTTCTACTTGGGTCTGCAGGGGGTAGGATTTAAGGCCATGACGTATCGTCTGGTTGCGTACCATGTCTCTTCTTGTTACTTCAACCACCTTCCTCGGATACCTCATTTCTGAGGTTTGAATCTGGCTTTTATGGGTTGTAGTCATTGCCCATGACTCATATCCATATGTCAAGGTGATGAATTTCAATCAACCGAAAACACCGACAACAAACCTCAGAATGGAATTTATTAGAACTAGAGGACAACTGAGTAGAAGATGGATCAAGAGAGTGGCAGATAACTTAAAGAAACACAGCATGACAGCATACTAAGGCGCAGAAAGTGCACGAAGGTAAACCAATAAACAAAATCACGTGTGACATTTCGTGGCGTTCATTCAATCATTTTCCGTTTTGTTCTTCGTAGTGCATAGGGCACTGTGGTAAGTTGGGATATTATAAATATTTATAGGGGACTTAGTGTACTGACTGAGATCAGCTGTGAAGGTATCTTTATCTAATAAGTGTGGTGTATTACAGATGACCTTACTTGCTACCACATTTAGACCTCAATCAGACTTATTCTGGAATATTGTGATGACTACGTTGAATGTCTAGGGTTATGATAATGATGAAGTGTATGTTCACAACAACCAACAGACAGATAAACACTTTAATTAAAATCCACAATACTTTACAACACTGTGACACGTACCTACAAAGAACACTCTATAAGACTATCTTAAATAAGTCAAGTGTTAACTTTTAAAATATGTATTAATTCCTTTCAATATTAGATATCCTGATTCAACTACAGAGTGAATCAGGAATCACAATCAAATGTAATCACAAGTTGTATGTACACAATTTATACATAGGATCTTTGTACTGACATATATTATTATTACAATATGTGTGTAAGTTGTGATGTGGTACTATGAGGTAATACTGGCTTTTTAAGCTAGGCTGTTGTTTGTCATCATGACTTCATGTGTTTGTTACTGGTGGAAATAATATTGGAAAGTTTCACAGTTTCTTTTTATTTGAAATAAATAACTGTCTCTCTTGATTTAATGTAAAGTCAGTTTTAGAGGGGGGTACACAAGATTGAGCTGCTCTGGCCAACGAAATCTTATCTTCTGAGTGGGCGGCAGGAAAACTGTCTCCTCTGCTCGCTTGCTTCTCAGTTTTCTTGAAAAACAACACTGGTCGATATCTTGAACAAGGAGTATGCTATCAACCTCTGGATTCAGCAAAACTCAGACCAGGTGCTGCTATAATACTTCAGTACCACGGTCCCTGAAATAAGAAGGTTGTACCTCCTACTTCAGAACTAATTTATAATCTATTTCCACACTGAAGCACAAGACATAACAAACACAGAGTTCAGCGCTGTAGGTCAACTTCTAGCTTCTCATGTAACAATATACCAATATTCCTCTCCCTAATGGTTACAATGCCTCTGCAATTCCAGCATTAATTCCTTCTATACAATAAGATAGGTGTCATAGTACTATTTGTCAATCCGATATGGGCCTATGCAGTTATGCTCCTCTCCGACACGTTTTGTTCATGGTGGAGCAATATCTAGGCTTTGCCTCATGTTTTGCTACTGAACTACACACACAGACAGACATAATTTATCAATTCACATTCAATTTTCATCTAAAAGAGATCAAATATGTCTAGCTTACCACAATTCATGGAAATATTAAACAAGTACGTTGACTGGCGATGAGTTATGGCACAATTCCGATCTGCCTCTGTCCCAGGCTTTTATTAGAAAAATATGAGCTGGTTCTCAACGCACTTGCTTCTACAAAGTTTATTTTTAAAAGGTGGCCCTGAACAGACGCGTCTAATTGACTATATCAAATGGTCTAGCCAATGAGACCATGTTTACAAGATGCTTTTGAAAAAATTTACCCTTCCTACCGTTTCCATTAACAACCAAAAATAGTATTTGCAGTCGACTAATCAGGTTTCGCCTTACATATCACTCTAGCCAATCAAATCGTATCTAACGTGTTGGCCTCATTTCCTCTAAAGCAGTGTCCAAACATGCCATTATGAGCAAATATGATCTTGTGTTGTCAGACAACACCACTATAGTATTTTGGCTATAATTTGTTAATTACCAGACTATTTGCATAACACCTAACATATTCTTTGTCAGCAAGTCCTAAGGCACCCAAATATATAAGTTTAATGGGGCCAAGTGGCTTCGTTACAAATATGTATTTTCTAGGATAGTCGTGTATTCGTTTTTTTATTTATTGTCTTAGAACCGCCACCTGTTCTGCCTTTTCGACTGTTCTGTCAGTATAAAGTCAGGATTTCAGACGTAAAACAGTATTGTGTCATGTTTCCTAATAAGCATTAAACATGTTTTCAAAACCTAACCGTGTATTGGTAGTGTTTTTTTGTCACTGTTTATTTGAAAAAGAAATCAAGCCTGCATGCCTTTCGCGTGGGGTGGCATCGCGAGACGACGCGGTAGCATTGCATGCGTTCCTCCGTACATCTCTCTCTCTCTCTTTTTTAAGCCCGTCTGTCTTTTAGTTGTGTAGTGTATATAATGACATTAATGCAATATTAATCTGGGTCATTACGCAGTGTGTATCAAGGTCATATAAGAAATATAGTACCAGTTTTAGTTTTAGAAACGCGTGTATGCTGCTGTAGGCTTTACTATCAAACTTGGAAGCGTTACAGTTATGCAGACGAAGTATAAAAAGGGGTTTTTTTGTTTAGCTAGTCTGACGTTCTATAACACAGGCGTACGCTATTGTGACCGCACTGTTCTTTTACCATTCTTCTTTCCTTTATTGAATTAATTCGTTAGGCTTTACATTTACTTTGCATGAAATTGGATGAAAGTTTCAAAAAACATACTAAAAATATACACGGACCAACAAAATGAGTTACGGCAATCACATAACTATTCAGAACCGTGCGAATCCAAAGTTACCAGATTACCTATTACTGGCTGATTCAGAGACCCCATACGCAAAGTGTTTTTTTTAGACCCTAGCATGTAGTACAGGTGATTCCATCCAGCAAACAAGCAGCTACACCACATCAATAGGTCTGGGGTTACTAGCCATTACTAAGTGCATTTATGACTATACTATTGAACTAAGATGCCAAAAACAAATTCTGCAAGATCCATATGGAGTTCATAGCATGTGAATGTTGATCTCAATTTCGAAGTCATTGTTTTAAATACTCCACCCAACCGTAGACCCCACCGAGTTTCACCACATTTAACAAATAATGAACCTAAACCCAAACCCAAAAACATCCACGAAATCACCAGCAATAAAAACGGACATGATTGTAACAATAACATTTCTCCCACAACTAGCGGAATTGACAATAGCATGACCGACAAATCAAACAAGAAGTCTATGTACAAAGGGGTAAAATATCCTAGTACAGGTACTAATATCAATTATGACAGACAAATAGACTCAGTGAAGAAAGTTCATGGTTATACAAAAGAGACACATCTGACCACTCGAGTTAAATTACTCAATCACGTGTAAACTCGCAGATCTACTCCATAGCGATGTTAAAGACTTTAACGTAGAGTTAAAATTTACCTGATACTCCTTTTAATGTAGCTTTTAGTTCAAATATCGTCCCTTTGATGACACACAATCAGACCCATGACAGCTAGTTGTAGTTGAGTCACCTACCACCACCGTTAGTTCATAAAACTGTGCCCACTAAAATCTAAAAAACCGACAATAGATTAAGTATGTAACCCTGGCGGCCGGTTACCCAATGTGACAGGAACAAATGAATTGCAGAATAGTTACAAAATAAATAATAATATAAAACCGCGATGCAAAATAGATATAAACAATCCTTGATAGATGGAAAAAACACAACTGGTAATTCATTGCAATAAAAAAATTGCAAAATCCAATTTAAATAATCCCAATAAAAAGAGGGCCCAGCAAAAATCAAGAAAAGATAAATCCATATAAAATATTAATTGCTTGCAATTTCATAAACCCAAAAAAAAAGCGGGAGTCATAAACTACAATTGGTGTAAAAGTCAAATTAACCAACTATCCTATCAGCGGCCAAAGTTGTGAATTTTTAAATTTAATACAAAATACCAATTAATCCTTACACGACGGATATATTTTTCCCTATATAGTAATAACTAAAAACAGAAAAAGAATACCGCGACCGTAAAAAAAAACAATTTAAAAAAGAAATAAAAAATAAAAAAATTAAAATCTATAAAAAATAAAACAAATCCAAAAACATAATCAAAAAAAAAAAAAAAACCAAAAGAACAAGAGTAAGTCAATTAAGTTTAAAAAAAAAAAAAATAAAAAAAAATGTTAAATAAATAATAAATAATATAAACGAAAAAACAAAAAGAAAAAGTAAAAAAAAAAAATTATCCCCAAAATAAAAAAAAAAATCATAGAAATTAATAGAATAAATTTCTAAAAAAAAAAAATAAAAATAAAATAATTAATGAATAAGAAATAAAAATCCAAATCATAAAAACAAAAAGAAATAAAAATAAAATGAAACTTCACCATTGTTCCTTGCAGAAGATATTTCTTTTTCTGTTTTGGTCAGTACTATACTGATTTCTTTGAGCCAATAAAAAACCTCACGCTACAACGCCCACATATGCACTACCTCATATTAATAGATTTCTGCTCGTCGTGGCACAAGCAGATTTATACGGTACCAGTCGAATATTTTAAGGTCAGATTGGTATGTTTTTTTAGAAACAATATGTTTGCGGAGTTTTTATCATTTTGGGGTAATCGGTAGCCAGATAATTGCCACAAACCTCGTTTGTTCATGTGTTCCAATATTAAATGACAGACTGTAGTTGGAAAATATTGCAAAAATTAAACACTTATTTGCTTTTTGGATTGGCATCTGAGAGGCATTTTAGATTAGAATGCCTCCTGATTGGAATTCTCCTACATGTAAATAAATTGTGGTGGGTAGGCGAAAATTTTGATGATAATCAAAACGGCGTTGTAAGACAGGCTATTATTACTGACTTGTCCATTTCGTGGAGAGTAATCACCTAGATCTAGGTGATTTTTGTCCTGTCTTGTTGTCCGTTTTCAGTAGGATCCCATTATTGAAGATTGTCACCTAGATTTACGGCCCAACATGTAACACGTAAAACACCTGCTAGAGAGTGGCATCTTTAACTCGGTTGCCTGACAAAATTCGGATGTTTCCTGTGCAAAAAGTCTGTGCTCGCCCTAAAACACAGGTTGTAAGTTGTAACATGCGCCTTTTATAATTTGACATTTGCATTTTGACACGAATAATTTTATAGTGGATGTACAGTGGCATAAAAGGCTGGCAACCTCATCACTGCAAATAACTTGACACATGAACCACCAGAGTAAGAGCTGGTGACTGCTTCGTGCGGGTTCCTTTACAAGAAACTGAAAGCTGAATTGATTCCAGGCTCCATGGAGAGCAAAGTGTTGATAATAATGGGTACTCATTGGTGTAACCTATTTATTATATAAAAGTAATTTAGTAAATTTCATATATAGATATATATATATATATATATATATATATATATATATATATATATATATATATATATATATATATATATATATATATATATATATATATATATATATATTCCAACTGTTGTCTTCCGCTGTTCAAAAACACGTTCACCGATTAACTGGGATTAAAATAAACGCTCAAGGAGGGTAACATTTCTGAGGAAAATGAAGGGGTGGATGGAAGCGGAGGCCGTCTGATGACTGTGTCAGGAGACCCAAAACTAAGCAGAGACATTTGTCTCCTTTCAGTTTGCGGTACGAGTTGCCAGCAATCAATGCCAGACACCAACATTAGACAGGTCCTGAAGACGCCTGGCAACCTTTGTAATTACTTCAGCCTTAATGCATGAGACGTGTTACAGTCACTAGACTTGACTATTGTAGAGAAGTACGGTCCAAGGCATCTGTGGAAACCAACAGCGGCTGAAGCAGACGCCAACCGACTCCTCACCGGTGTGACGATATTTTGGTTGTGTCCTTTTATTCCTCTTTTTCCTCTTTCTCTATCTCCATTTATTTCTTCATTTTACGCATATAAACCTGTCGTCAGACCCTCTCAATCACCATTTCTTCATTTTACGCACATAAACCTGTGCCCCGTCAGCCCTTAATCACCAGTTGACTTCTGTTCATACTGCGATAGTGCTATTTCACGACTAATTGACAGTCCTTAAGGATTAATTGTAATCGCTTAAGTTGTTGAACCAGATTTTACTTCATACGATCAACGTAAAAATTACTGTGGCCTTTTCACGTAACTATTTCCGTCCTACCCAGACGTAGAGATTAAACACATGCGGTGGTGAATGCTTATCACGACAATACTGAGTCAAACACCAAAGGAAGACCAGATTGTTTGTCTGAAGGAAACGTCTGTTGTCAGTGACATGTCGCCAATTTATCTGTCTGGTGACTGAAATCAGGGAAGGTGAGAATTGCATAAGCATTTCCGCCCCGATTTTGGTAATCATAATTATAGATTAAAGCCAATATGGGGACACAGATAGCGATGGCACGATTTGAGGGATAAGTCTGCAGATGAGTTCGCCAGTGTGTATAGGAGTAAACGGAAAGTACATAGCCATATATGGTTATGTTTCATTGTATGACATGATATTCTTAGAATATCTTACATTATGAGGATTGAAAGTAATATTTACAGCCCACTAACCTCTACGTTCTAGCTCAGGATTGGATCAATTGAGAGCAGGTTAAATAGACATTTGTTTCGATTGGAAGTTTTGTCGGGAAAACGCCATGTGGAGGCTTGAAGGAAAAAGGGAAATATAACCTAGCAAAATCGAAGCTTAAAACACACTACATTCCAAATCGTCAAAGAGCAGCTCGAAGAACTGAAGCCAGGAAAGAATAGAGTTAGGATTCTGACCTTATAGGACCGGACAAAACACGTATCGGAATTTCTTCTGAACACTACAGCAAGGAAGATTTACCTGTTAATAGGGAAACCGGACTCCAACAGAACGTACTCACAAAAGTCATAGAGGGACTATAATAGAAAGAATACGCCAGACTTGTGTTCGAAGCAATTGTATCAAGTTGCTGAGACTCATTCTACTGAGCAAGGAAGGTACTAGTTCCCAACTAGTTATTGGGGTGAGTTGTAATATATTTTATATATACTACTGGACAAAAGTTAAGGGCCGCCATTCAGTTTAGACAAGGTTTATATAATTCTTCGTGAGCAGGATCGATTTTCCAAATGTCCGGTAGCTTGAAATTTCTCAAGAAGTCTCTGAATGGTAGATTGGGACACTGCTAAACGTCTTGCAACATGACGAGCAGATTGACCATCCTGAATCCATGCCATGGCTCGAACATGTGAGACTCCTTGTGGCATAGTGCTAATGATTTTCGACCACTTGCTGTGCATATGCAGTGATTCATTTCGACCATTGTCATTTATGGTACCAACGGTGAACACTCTTTACCGATGATCATTTTCCACGTGCATTCAAATTCAACTCACTTTTTCACCTTTTGAACTAGTGGGGCGTGTTGCAAAAACCACGAGTTTTTGCAGCAACAATGGCAATTTTCACGTGCGGGTTAAAGTGACCCAGTGTTTTTACATTTAAAAAAAATTAACCTAGTGCACACAGAAATGTATACACATTTCTCTGAGCTCAGTTTTAATGACATTTTCACTTGTCTTTACAGTTTTCCAATCAATTATATAAACCTTGTCTAAACTGAATGGTGGCCCTTAACTTTTGTCCAGTAGTATACTTTGAATTTGACATGTTAGTACTTGCTGATGGTTATTCAGGTCCTTACGAGGTTGGCAACCTCAGCATATGAAAAGAGTATATTCATAAACCACCACAGCAAGCTCTGGTGATTGCTTCATGCTAATTCGTACAGAGAACTAAAAGCAGAGGTAACCCCAGACTTCGATCCTGGGTGAGGGGCCAGACTAAATGGGCTGAGGAGTGGGTGGAACCCTATAGGTGTAGATGCAGAACCCACCGGCGAGTGGTACATGCTCTGGTCTGCACCAATCCACCCCCACTTCATGGGTTAAATGCTTTCTTGCCTCATTCTTCACTGTTTGTCGTCTATCACGCCCACGGCGACCGTTGCCTCAATTGGCTGTGTGTGGTGTACCCGGAAACGGGGCCTCCCAGTACTGAGGCAAAGTTAAGTCCCCGATGTCACTTATCGGCGCAGAATTGAGAGAGATGGCTGAGCATCACAATCCCTCCTGTGTTGCAGCATGATGAGAACCCAGCATTGCACACTGAGCTTGGGGGGGATCACTTGGGCACCAGACTTAATACTGGCTCTTGACTGGATGGCCGCATGCAGGAGATTTCTACAATGGAGGGTTGGCAGGTGGTGGGTATCGGGAAGTGGCTCTGTGCAGGACGTGAGGATTCCTTGGGAGAGCCCAGAACCAGAGCACAGCATTGTGCAAGCTCTGCATAGTTGGAGAGCCCCCTGGATGACGGGGAATGCACAGTGTGCTACCCCACCTATCCCCAACTGCTAACTTAGAACCAGAAGTGGGGTCCTCTGTATGCGTGCCAGGCCAGGATAAAATGCCTGGGAAAGAGACTGGAGCTCAGAACTCCCTAACTCAAAGTTGCAGGATGGCAGAAAAGCCACGGGAAAGACAGGGCTATTTTGAAGATAACGCAACCATATTTTCACCATACGAGCTCGGACGCCGCCTCGGTAAACAAGGTCCGCGCAGAGCAGTGACACCCCCAGGCTGCTTGCGAATAGTCTACTACTGGGAACATAAACAGATTAGGGATGAGCCCACTCTCCCGTTGAACAGGTGCTAAAGTCGTAGATACTGGGCCAGAAGGCGCACCGGAAACCACAGTATCATGCAACTCGCTTTTTTTTTTTCTATGGAGAGTACACCGTCAAATAAATCTCGTTCTGGTGCTCGCCCTGTGGAGCTCCACCAGGCAGGTGCAGTGCCGGGCTCTGAGCCTCGACAGAGCCCACCCTCAGCTACTGGAGGACCCTCTAGACCGTCTTGTGGAGTCAACAGACGGCGGAGGAGAACTACTGACCAAAACAAAACAGAAAAAGAGAAACCCAGAGTGCCACTTGTCATGATGCACTGGAATGCAGAGGGAGTGAACAGCAAGCAGGCTGGATACAGCAAAAAGACAGAGCTGGAAAACATCTTGTATGAGAAGCAAGTCAGTGTTTGCTGTATCCAAGAGACTCACTTGAAAGCAGATCAAACCTTTAAAATAAGGGGATATCAATGCTTCAGATCCGACAGAAAGATAGACGAAAAGGAGGAGTACTTACTCTTGTAAGGAATAACATTCCTGCACACGAAAGGAAAACCTTCATGGATGGAGCAGAATATCAGCTGCTGCAGATAAAGGTAGACAAGATGGAAATAGAACTCCTGAACTATTACTGTCCGAACAACAAACCCTGAGTCTCAGCTTATACAGGTACCAGCCACCAACTTTATAGCAGTTGGAGACTTTAATAGCCACTCCCAGAGCTGGGGCTATAACCATCTGGATCACAGAGGTGAAGAGGTTGAAACTTGGCAAGATGATCACTCCCTAATCCTAGTCAATAATGCCACAGATACTCCTACCTTCTACTCCAGAGGATGGCACACAACCTCAACACCAGATCTTGCCTTCTCCACACCAGATATAGCTGGATCTATTAGTAGAGAAGTAGGAGACCAACTAGGGGGAAGCGACCATCGCCCAATCTTTCTTACTGTCCAGAGTGCAACTCTCAGTACAGGCCCAGCCATTACAA
This sequence comes from Oreohelix idahoensis, assembly GCA_024509875.1. Lineage (NCBI taxonomy): Eukaryota > Metazoa > Mollusca > Gastropoda > Stylommatophora > Oreohelicidae > Oreohelix > Oreohelix idahoensis. The sequence goes on from JAMPIV010022350.1 coordinate 159,373, forward strand.
GATGGAACTACAAAAAAGCCAACTGGGGTTTATTCAGGCATCAGGTGAACACGCTGCTGTCTACCCTCAAGGTACAGAACAGAGACATTAATGAAGTGGTAAAAGACTTCAACAGATGCATACTACAAGCTGCAAAAGAAACCATTCCCAAAGGATGCCGGCGTAACTACATACCATACTGGTCCAGCACACTCCAAGAACGTCAGGAAGCTATGGACAAGGCTAGAAAGGACGCAGAGTCTCAGCCTTCACTTGAAACTCACAACAAATGGAAAAAGGCTGTAGCAGAGTTTCAGAGAACAAAGCTAGAAGAAAAGCGGAAAAGCTGGAGAACTAAAACGGCATCGCTGAACCTTGAGAAAGACGGCAGGAAACTTTGGAGATTAGTCAAGTCTCTAAATGAAGAGCATTCCTCACCAAGGCAGACTATCACATTGGATGAAGGTGGCAAACTTTTCAGAGGAAAACAAGCTGCAGACTTGTTTGCTAGAAGATACAGTTCAGAAAGCAACTTACCCATTAACATAGACCATCAGAGAGAGATAAGAAAAGAAATACTGGCAACCATGGGACAGACAGATACTCCTGCCCCAATGAGGGAACCCATCACACTAGGAGAACTACAGAAGGCTATTTCCAAGCTTAAGTTTCAAAAGTCACCCGGCCCAGACAAAATCAGCAACGAAATGCTAGTAAATCTGAGCTCAGCAGCAAAGACAAAACTGCTTGAGATATTCAACCACAGCTGGTTGAAAGGAACGGTACCCCAAGTATGGAGAGAAGCCATCACAATACCCATACTAAAGAAAGGGAAATGTAAGACCGAGGCTGCAAGTTACCGGCCAATCAGTCTCACAAGCTGTGTTGGGAAGACTATGGAGCGAATAGTCAACCACAGATTGAAATGGTATTTAGAGTCTGAGCAGATCCTGGTGCCGGAACAAGCTGGATTTAGAGAATGCTACAGTATAGAAGACCAAGTTACTTACTTGTCTCAAGCAATAGAAGATGCCTTCCAGGAGAAGAAAAAGGTCCTAACGATCTGGGTCGACTTCAAGCAGGCCTTTGACAAGGTGTGGAAAGATGGCCTCATTGCAAAACTTAGGAGAAGTGGAATCCAAGGCAACATGATGAAATGGATCCAGTCATACTTGCATAACAGGAGAACTAGAGTCACTCTTGACGGTCTGCAGAGCAGAAAAGTGTTGCTCCATCAGGGGGTACCTCAAGGAGGAGTAATTTCCCCAACACTCTTCCTTGTTTACATCAATGACCTGGTGAAAGATCTCCCTGCAGGAGTTAAAGCTGCCTTATATGCAGATGACCTAGTACTCTGGTGCGCTGATGAAAATGTCACCACAGCAAATTATAGAATGCAGCGGGCAGCAGACATGCTAGTGTCATGGGCAGAGAAATGGCTTATCACAATAAACACAGACAAAACCTCCACAACACTGTTCTCCCTCGCCCCCAAGGACAAATCAGCTAACATACACCTAGGGACAACCGTGATCAAGGAAGAAAGCTACCCACCTATCTTGGGGTGACATTTGACCAAAGGCTTACATGGAATAAGCATATTGAAAATGCAGAAGGAAAGGCCCGAAGACGACTAGGCATACTCAGAAAATTAGCAGGTACCAACTGGGGAGCAAATGAACGAAATCTAAAGAAGATTTATAATGGAGTAATAAGACCACACTTAGAGTTTAGCTCAGCAGCATGGTCATCAGCTGCTAACTCACATCTGCAGTCTTTGGACAAGGTGCAAAATCAAGCTCTCAGGCTCATTACAGGAGCCATGAAAACTACACCAATAACAGAGATGCAGAAGGTTGCTGGATTACAGACATTGTCCCATAGAAGAGACACAAAAACCATGATCCAGATGGAAAAGTACAACAGTATGCCAATGCACCCAATGAAGGCAAGACTAGATGATCTGGCATTGGGACGTCTAAAGCGTAGCAGCTTTGTGCATCGGGGGAAAAGACTTATAAGACAGCATCAAGAAGACCTATCCATGAAGACAACACCACTGAAGCCCACCCTATACCCTGTACCATGGGAGCAGGCCAGCAGTGCCCTCCAAATTAATACAACAGTCAGTGGTCTCACAAGTGGATGTGAGTATAATGATCTGCAAAAACGAACTGCTACATTGAGTATGATCCAAGAAAGCTATCCCGATCAATCATGGATACATGCCTATACAGATGGATCAGCAACTAATGCTGTTAGGAATGGAGGTGCCGGTATCTTTATCTCATATCCTGACAACCACTATGGGACTAGGCACATTCCCACTGGTAAATTCTGTTCCAACTATACAGCTGAGGTTCAAGCTCTAGAGCAAGCTGCAAATATGATTTCTAACACCAACTCTGACTGCCACCAGGTAGTCATCCTCACAGATGCACTGTCTGTCCTGCAAGCTCTCAAGGGTGGTAAACTCCCGCATCTGAGAAATGAACTAAACAAGGTAGCTGCCAAAAAGAGAACCATACTTCAGTGGGTACCATCTCATTGTGGTGTACCCGGAAATGAAAAGGCAGATAAACTTGCAAAAAAAGGGAGGAGAATGTGAACAAGAAGATAATGAAGTCACATACTTTGAGAAAAAGAGAGCTATCCAGACTATCAGAAGAGAACAGAACCAACCCAAAGACGACTATCACACTCTCGACCGGCAGGGACAGACAACTATTTTTCGACTCAGGACAGGGCATAACAAACTGAATAAACACATGCACAAGCTACGATTGTCTGCTTCACCACTGTGCACATGTGGATTAAACGAACAAACTGCTGAGCATGTTCTACAGGACTGTCCTCTGTATGACCAGTTAAGAAAGATATACTGGCCCAATGACTCAACACTAAACTCAAAGCTATATGGAGTTAAAGAGGAATTCAAACAACAGTCGAATTAGAGCCAGTAATAATTATAATAATAATAATAAGAAGAAGAAGAAAATTAGAGTTTCACTGTTATTTCAGAGGGGGCTTGTGAGAGCTAAAATTAAATAATACTTCGGGACCCAAAGATGCTAGTAATAGAGAATGCAGTCAGCGACCCATAGCTTGACTGCTTGCATACAGGGTCAGTGAAACCAGAGCTTACACAAGACCCTACTCCACCTCCACGTGGTGGTCCTGGTACAGGCTGTTGGGCTGCATCACTGCAGTCTGGCATGAGAGAAGTAGGGGATCGCAGAGGGCGGGAAGGCAACCGGTCCCAAAAAATGCCGTGCGGAAGTCGGATGTGGCCGAAAGGCCCAAATATCACAGCTGCGCTGTAAACGGCGACACAACGCAACCAACGTCCTTTTCAGGACGAACGAGAAAGAAGAAGAAGAAAATAATTACTTCTTTTTCACAAAAGTTGTCGGCCAGATACAAGTTTAACATTGTTAAAGACACATTCAGCAGTGTTTCTTGACTTCTGAATTATCTTGTGAATACTCCCTCAATGAGTAGAAGCCTTATCTTCCTTCTATCTGTATCTCTGCCAAGAGTAATCTTGTGCAAAGGTAGACACCTTTGAAGACCCACATTAAATACTTTAGGTTTTGGCCATTGTTGGACCATTACTAGCAGAACAAAGGAAAGGCAAATCAGGGAGGCAACCGGTGACTTTCGGTACAAGACCACTAAGTACTATAATAGCGCAGCTAAATGAAATCTCAAAATTTTTGCCTAATTTCCACACTGTTTAAATCATCCGATGATTTAATAACAGTATATACCTTCTTTTTCATAAAAATGGGGGGGGGTCTGTTTTTACTTTACAGAAGGTTAAACTATAATATGATTATTAAACCTGCTTATCTGTAACTGGGTAAAGCTATAGTTGAATTGTATATCTGAACCCGTCTGAATCATACTGTTTTAATATAAATAAACAAGAAAGAGCTATTAGTATTAATAGTTCCCGAATTAAAAGGAAGCTAGGGGGGTGCTGAGGAAAATAGGGAGCGAGCGAAAATGTATGTGTCTTCAAACTCTGACAGAGGGGCGGGAGAAGAAAGGGATAGGCGAATTAATACGTTCATAACAGCTTAGATGATCTCAGTTGTTATGCTTGCTTTTCTATTTAAAATCCTGTGAGGTCCAGATGTAAAAGAAGCAGATAGAAGCATCATTCTTCTATTTTTACCTCTGCCAAGAGTAATCTTGAGCGAACGATGAAACCTTTGTGAGACCCTCATCATTATTACTCTTAATTTTAGTTATTGTTGGGACCACTCTACTGTGGAGCAGAGGAGACCAATCTCGTAACAAAGGACTATGCTCCTTGGGGAGCTTTAAAGTGATAATGATGATGAAGAGAATTAAAGCCAACACAAAAATAAGAATTGTCAACTCTAATGTTAGGACTATCCTATTGTATGGGTGTCAAACACGGAACAAGAAAAACTACAAAAGTAACAACCAAGATGTTACAGACGTTAATAAACTGGAGGGTGCTTCCATAGAATAGAAGTGTGAAACATGATATGACAAGATCGACTGGTGTGGAACGAATGGAAAGTAGTAAACAAATACCAGTAGAACTAGGGTGAGTAAAAGACTTTGGAGTGGTAATAGAAAAGTAGGTATAGGACACGCATTGAGGAAACCAACTAATAACATTGCAAAGCAGTTCTTGTTCTGGAAAATCCTCAAAAAAAAAAAAAAAAAAAACATTTAATTAGAAAGTCCAAAAAACAATATAGCAGGAGAGCTGAAGACAGAAAAAGGATAATAAAGACACGAAGGGAGCACGTGAGAAGCGCATGGTAATTCCAATAGGAGAGGCTTGGTTTTGAACTGATTGATGTCCTATGCTCCTCTTGCAACGAACCATGACATCATTAACAGTAAGAAGAATACAAAAAAACAGGTTCAATAAAAGAAGACGGAGAGAGATAGAAGATTTGCAAAAATGAAGATTAATACTGGAGGATTGCAAGAAAATTAAATGAGACGACAGAAGTAAGAGCTAAGGTGCTTTTACACAAGTAAGAAGGTACACGCCTTTGTAGTTTCTGGGGGGGTCTCTGATTAGACAAAGATAAAACAGGACATGCTGCCTCTAGCATGTCGTAAGAGGCTAGTAATATGAGTTTGTTCATAGGGCTGGCAACTTTATCATGTAACACAAATTGTTACAGAAGTCACCGCTGCAAGACCACATGTATGCTTTGATGCAGGCTTCCTGTTATGGGATTTAACAACAGTGGTGGCTCCATACTCAACAGGGAGCTATGAGGGGAGAAAAGATGAGAATGAGGCAGACACACACAAAAAACATGCAAACAATGTAAAGTCTGATAGGAGTAACATAAGAGACAAGCGTATTAAAAAAAAAAAAACAAATAAGTGGAACTACAATAAAAAAAAAAAAATAAAAAATAAGTCTTCCTCCCACATTCATGATCCTCCTTCTTGTCCGCTTCTCTCCCCCCCCCCCCCCCCCCCCCGCCCCGCCCCCGGCCCATAATGCTTGCAAACATGGTTTGATACAGACAAAAGAAAGGTACACTTCTGAGGTGTGGGCACGTGTTACCGGCCTGTGGTGACACACGCTCAGATCACACGGGCGTTGATTGCACACAATTCTGTACACGTGTCTATTGTTGTCTCTAGTTTGTCGACCGCACACAGAGTGAGTCTATTTGTATGTATGTATATGTGTGTGTGTACGTGAGCACTGCAGAGCCACTACTTTGTATAAGTTGACTCGCATGGAAAAGTAAACAGTTTAATACTTTGACAAGAATGGTAGACAAACATATAAATACATGCGTAACATCGGAGGTATAGAAAACAACAAGGCAGACAGACAGGCAAGTATATAAGGTAGGATTATTGGTTCGTAGGTAGGTAGGAAAGCAGGTAGGCAGATTTGTTGGTAGGAAGATATGTAGATATACAGACAGACAGACAAGTAAACAGGCAAACTGAGATGTAGAAGACAGGCAGACACACGAATAGATAGACTGACGTACGGGTGTACGGGCGGCCGTGCGAGCAGACGAACGGGCAAACAGGCAGACAGACAGACATATAGATAGATAGATAGATAGATAGACAGACAGACAGACAGACAGACATAGATAGATAGATAGATAGATAGATAGATAGATAGATAGATAGATAGATAGATAGATAGATAGATAGATAGATAGATAGATAGATAGATAGATAGATAGATAGATAGATAGATAGATAGATAGATAGATAGATAGATAGGCTTGTATATTCATTCAAAGATTAATAGTTGAAACAGTCACTTTAAGTACGAGGAAATACAATCAATAATATCAATATACAGCAAGAACAGTTGTATTGGAGCATCTAATATAATATTGTTCCTGTTGCTAGCATTACAAGGCAGTCCTTGTTCTGAAATCTTAATCTGTCTTTAATTTGTTAGTTGTTTATTTCGGTTTGAATATCTAGGAAACTAAAAATGAAAACCATAACTATATATACGTATATACAGGTTCTAAGTATGCAACTAAGCTTACCGGATCTATTTCTGTATATCTATATTTAACTTTTCTATTTCTGGCCATCTAAGATTAACTCTTCTATTGCTACCTGTCCAAGTTTGTTTAACCAGTGTCAGCTCCTACACGGCTGGTGTGGACTCTTACAGTGTAGTAGCTACCCTTACACTGAACCCATGTCAAAGTATGGACAGACAGATCGAATATCGTTCGGTCGTGAAAATTTTGCGAAACAAAGCAGATGGTGTATAGGAGTCGTGGGAGATAGGACAGCTGGGGGACTTTCGTGGACGAGGGGGAGGTAGGACAGCTGGGGGACTTTCGTGGAGGAGGGGGAGTACGGTGTTCTTCTTCTTTCGTTCGCTTGAAATATATTGTCTATATCTGCAATGTTGTTTCTTGTATAAACTTCACTGTCTTTTGTAGTTCATACAGAGGTTCGTATAGTTTTGCTTCCAGTGTTGTTTCTCTGGGCCAGTGGGTTTGCCTCAATATATCATATTCGGGGCAATCTTGAAGTACGTGCTCCGCAGTCTGGGGAGCCTGTCCACATGTACACATGGCTGAATTGCCAATCTTGACTTTTGTATACATGTGGCTGCGGAGGCGGTTGTGTCCTGTTCTGAGGCGCAGAATGATTATTTGTTCTGATCTGTTCATAGCTTGGTAGTCATCCTGTGTTGGTGTTGGTGGCTTTCTGATAGATTTGATCATCTTTTTCTTCTGATGGTACGTAACTGGTACATCCGGTTGCTCGTCTGCAGCACCTTCTTTAGCCAGCTGGTCTGCTCTCTCGTTTCATGGTATTCCACAATGAGACGGTATCCACTGCATGGCGACCCTGCGCTGGTTGCACAGTTCAGAAAGTAGGGCTTGTATACGTGGCAATTTTCTGGACTGAAGTGCTTGGAGTGCTGATCTTGCATCTGTCAGGAATATTACAGGCTGTGGACCGAGATTGGTGTTCAGTAGTTTCTCAGTTGCCACCTTGATTGCCTGGACTTCTGCATCATAGTTGTTACAGAATTTCCCAGTCGGTACTCTGACCGTATCCTTAGTATTGTTTGGGTATTCTATGTACACTCCTGCTCCTCCATTCTTTACTGCATTCTGTGCTGACCCATCCGTGTATACTCGGACCCAGAGGTCCTGTGGGTATTCATCATCCAGGAAACTGAGAGTGACTGACCTACGTTGCACGCTGTTCTGTTCATCCCTGTCGAATATTCCTTTCACTTTTGTGTGGATGTATACTGGTAGTCCAGGCTCCTCTCTCCAAGGGGTTTGATCTGGCACAGACTTTAGGGGGCTGTTAGGGAGTACGGTGTGAGGTGGAAAGGTAAAGGTAGTCCAATAGCAGAAACTGCCTTATGGGAGTGAAGTGTTAAAGACCTCCCTATGTTAGATTCACTTTCTTTATGAGGTGGGATGACCAGTTTTCTTCCACGCTGCCTTTGCCTTTGCCTTTAGAGTCAGGCACCCATTTACAGCTGGGTAGACTGGAGCGTGAAGGTACCAGGTTTTGATCCTGGATTTAGGTAAATGCGCTTTAACTGCTAAGCCAAATTGACGCTCAAGAAAGAAAAAAAAAATGTAAGTTTAATAAATTATATTCTTTATTACAATATGAAAGCTATTAAATTAAATTTAAAAATTTAATAGTTTTCATTTTGTAATAAATAACATAATTTATTAAACTTAAAATTGTATATTTATACATATATCCGTTGTTTCTGTTTAGAACTGCTGTTAATCGTCTTTAAAGGTGTTGTTTGATAAAGTTGTTATTGTTTAACTATGGCTGTTGAGCTTCTCACTCTTTAGCAGCCATTACCTACACTGTAGATCTAGGCTTTTCCTGTGACTTTTCTGTCATTAAGAAACGTGTTGAGTCGAGTCATGAGCTCCAGTTCCTCCAGCTTGGCTTGCATTAAAAGGACCGTCACATAGTAGTAAATTGATATGAAAGAAACATAAAGGTATGTTTTCAGGCACTCGTAAGAAATAAAGAAGTAGAACACTAGACAACAGAAAAACAATAGACATGAGTGGCTTACCCAGGATTTGAACACTGGACCTTCCGTGCGACAACCCCGCCTAGCTATGCAAGCGAATCACACTATCCTCCCTGCCATTCACGCATCACCAAAAAATGATGCTAAGATGACAGGTCAATAGTGCGAACCGAAAGACATAACACCGGAAGTCCACCATGGGCAGTACGGCCTATTAATGACGCAATCACTTGTTCTCAACAAGTTTCGCCACATGGGCAATCCCATGACGTGTGGCCGATTTCAAGAGTTAATGAGGGTTTTAATAAGCCTGACAGACAGAGGTTCACTTCCACATTTGTATATTATAGCTTTGGGCATAGCTGGTGGTCATATCAGGATGACTCCCAGATATACCTCCATGCATTTTTAACGGTGTAAAACAGTATTTCAGGATATACAAGGTAAAGAAAAACATTTGAAGGACAATTTATAAGATTTGGTTTGCTCAAACACATTAAAGCCTTCAAAAGATAGTCTGTCCAGTACAGTGGGGTCCTCAACATATTAGGTCACGCATGTTTGGGCCATATTTACACTCTCTTTCCGCCCCCCCCCCCCTTTCTTTTTTGGTTTGGTCACATTTCGTCGCACAGGCACAGATTCCCCCCCCCCCTTTTTTTCCATGTGACGTAAAAAAATCTCTTTCCTCCTCTCTAGCTTCTGACGTCATATGTAGACCCCACAGTCAGTTATGACTGGAGTAAGGCTACTTTTAATACTACCTAACGATAATAACAACTATGTTCATAGAAAAGTAAGCATTTTACAACAACTACGTTCAAAGAAAAGTAAGCATTTTACAACAAGTATGTTCTAGAAAAGTAAGCATTTTACAACAACTATGTTGATAGAAAAGCATTTTACAACAACTATGTTGATAGAAAAGTAAACATTATACAACAACTATGTTCATCCAAGAGTAAGCTTTTTACAAAAACTATGGTGATAGAAAAGTAAGCATTTAACAAAAACTGTGTTCATAGAAAAGTAAGTATGTTCATGCAAGAGTAAGCATTTAACAAAAACTATGTTCATAGAAAAGTAAGTATTTTACAAAAACTATGTTCATAGAAAAGTAAGTATTTTACAAAAACCATGTTCATAGAAAAGTAAGTATTTTACAAACAAAAAAACTATGATCATAGAAAAGTAAGTATTTTACAAAAACTATGTTCATAGAAAAGTAAGTATTTTACAAAAACTATGATCATAGAAAAGTAAGTATTTTACAAAAATTATGATCATAGAAAAGTAAGTATTTTACAAAAATTATGTTCATAGAAAAGTAAGTATTTTACAAAAACCATGTTCATAGAAAAGTAAGTATTTTATTAAAAACTATGATCATAGAAAAGTAAGTATTTTACAAAAACCATGTTTATAGAAAAGTAAGTATTTTGCAAAAATTATGTTCATAGAAAAGCAAGCATTTTTACAAAACTTTAGAAAGTCAGAGAGAGAGAGAGAGAGAGAGAGAGAGAGAGAGAGAGAGAGAGAGAGAGAGAGAGAGAGAGAGAGAGAGAGAGAGAGAGAGAGAGAGAGAGAGAGAGAGAGAAATTGAGAACGGAAACAAGAACGCATTATGTTTTAAAGCAGGAGAGACTGATAAAGCAAGTTTATCACTTAATAGCAAACACGATCAACGTGATTCATAAGTTGTGGACCATGTCTTATCTCGACGACTTAAATATTTAGTGTTAACTTTTTCTAGAACACAACCACTTGTCTTCAGTATTCTGTTCCTGGTACTGATACACATCGCTGACCTATTTTTAAACGTTATCAACTTCAAATATCTTGAGAAATATTTAAAACTGGACCCACAAACCAAGAACTGGCGGGCGTGTAATTACAAGACACAGCTTGCCTGAAGTTTGTGAATGCATGTCTAAAAGTTTGAATATTTCAGGGATACAGCTGTTACTGATAACCGCATAAACGCTAGAAACTTGTCGTTTGAAATATATACATTTATGTTTGTTTATCTTGAATGCCGCAGAGTTTTATTCACTGATAATAAGTTATTTTACAATCTCTTGTCGGATTTATGTTTGGCCATCCAATATATTGCTAAATATTCTCCTACTGATATGATAGGAAACTCTATACAGAGCGTTACAACAGGAGGCAATCTGATCATCAGAAGGGTCCCTCATCGATCAAGTGTTTCGGCCCCTTATTCTCCTTTACACTCTAAGGGGGTGGGCTAACCTGGGTCATGACTCCCAAGTGTCTCAGCCTCCTGTTGTCTGGTGTAGCAAATGAGCCCATTCCACCGTGGTTGCAGCTTTAAAATACACAATTCCGCCAGCCGGAGGCAATTGTGAAAGTAACAAAGTGAAGACAAATTATTGCGGTTGTTCCTCGCATAATACACCGTGGGTTATCTGTAGAGCCGCCGTCCTTTCACCAATACAACGAAAAACTCAGTGCATTGCGGACTTAGAAAAGTTTCACTGTCATGATGTTTCTTATACCGCAGGTGGGGCTAGATTTACTGTCCCGAGTTCCATAGCCCGTTGCGGTTGTTCCACAGCCAGCATGATGTCTTTTTCGCAGTTTAACTAAGCCTCTTCAGTGTCCTTGTTCTCGACTGTCCCCTCAGCCCCAACAGTTTCAATAAATCATACACTGACGCAGCCACGAGCCCTCTTGCACCCACCTCAACAGCCATGACCCTTGCAATGAACCCACTGCAGTACTATATGTCTTCCCTTTGCAGGGCTCCTTCCCATGTAGTCCATTGGCCTTGTTGGGTTTGCTGCACCGCTTTTTGCAACCTCTTACCATTCTCAGTTCCTTGTATCTCCTGAACTACCTTGTCTCTGCGCTCCTTGCTTGATACCTTGGACCACCAGCGGATGTCTCCATGACCAAATCCCCGTCTATTCGTTTGTGTGTAACCGATTACCTCCCTTAGCTTGAGCGACTCTTGGGCAGCATCAACAGCTTCTTCCACTTTCCACTTCCTTCCCGTTTTCAGTGTGGGCTGGATGGACTTTACCACGTCATCTGCTGACTCGCGCAGCATCATTGTGAGCCTTGCCTTTCCCACTTTGTACTCTTCAACAACTGACTTGAGATGAAGCGCAAGTTTTGACTCCTTGCAGTACAGTGCTACATCTGACAGACCTGGTGGTACCCCTAGCCATTTCCGCATGAACTTGTTGACCTTCTGCTCTATAGCTTCCACTGTACTCGTGCTTATTTCGTATATAAGCAGTGGCCACAGCAATTTAGGTATCAACATGAACTGGGGGCACCACAGTTTGAACTTTCCTTGGAGTCTGCTTTGGTCTATGATCTGTAGCCCTCAGGCCGCCATTTCTTTTGTCTGTTGCACTGCCTTAGAGTCTTTCAATGAGGCATCGTACACCCTGCCAAGACTTTTAACAGGTTCCTCAATGACAGCATGGATTCTTTGATTGGAAATCATGGATATGACCTCCGCTATCTTCCCTTTCCTGACTGATAGGCTTCTCGACTTCTCAGGTTTGAAGCTCATTCTGCACCAGCTGACTAGTTCATCCAGGCGTGCTAACATTCTCCGTGCCTGGTGTACATCTGATGTCAGAAATGTTGTGTCATCCATGAATGCTTTGAGCGCTGGCGTGTGACACATTCCACTGAGCTTTGGACCTATAGCCACTCCTTCAGCAGCATTGAGGATTACCTGCATAGCCTTCACGAATAGTATCGGAGAGATGGTACATCCCATCGCAATTCCAACTTGAAGGTCAATCCACTTCGTTGTGTACTCTCTGGTTGAAAATCTGACTGAGAACCATGCGAAATACAGCCTCAGCATTGCTGCAATTTCTTGTGGAACATGATACATTTCTAGGGCCTGCCACAACATCTTGTGTAGAACGGATCCATAAGCATTTGCTAGATCCAACCAGATTACATGGAGGTTTGCTCTGTCAGACTTAGCCTTTTGAATTGCTTCTCAGATCATTGCGACATGCTCTAGACACCCTTGTGTACTTAGGATACCTCCTTTCTGGATGGTAGTGTCAATGTACCAATTTTCCAGGAGGTATGTGGTGAGCCTTTTAGCCATCACTGAGAAGAATATCTTCCCTTCCACATTAAGTAGTGAGATTGGCCTGAACTGACTGATGTCTGTGGAATTGTGTTCCTTAGGGATATAGACGCCGTTCGCCTTTCTCCATTCCTTGCTTACAAGCTGAGTTTTCCACGCATTCTTCAGTAAACGGAGCAGTCATTTGAGCACCTCAGGGCATCTCTTATACACAACATATGGGACACCATTAGGACCTGCAGCTGACTTACACCGTGGTTTTTGGACAATACTTTCTACTTCTTGCCTTGTTGGGGGTTTGGTGTTAAATTCAGCTCCTGGCTTACTAGGCCATCTAAGGCATGCCATGCTGCTGAGCGGCTCACCTTTACGACCATCTGAATAGGTCATTCTAAGGTGTTCTTCCAGGTCTTCTTTCCTGATGTTTAGCGTTCCCGACCGTGGCTGCTCAAACAGTTCTTTGGCGAACTTGATTGAATGGCTGGCTCCGTGAAGAATCTTTCCCTTTCCCTCCGTGTCTTCCTTCTCTTCCTGCACAACCTTTCTGCTCTACAAAGGGCATTATGCTGGCTTTTCAGGTGCTCACAAACCTGTAGTAACCCTTCCTTCTCTGTGGCCTCTGCGTTCTTAAACAGTTTTATTCACTGATAATAAGTTATTTTACGATCTCTTGTCGGATTTGTGTTTGGCCATCCAATATATTGCTAAATATTCTCCTACTGTTTATAAGGCTTCAGAATATATATATATATATATAACGACTAACTCCGAGCAATAGCGCCCGATTAGAAGAGTGGTTAGAGCGCTGACCTTTCGTGGCAACGATACCTGCCTCGAAACACAGTGGCGTCACGCTCCAGTTTACCCAGCTGTAAATTGGTACCTGACTTTGCTCTCGAGTTATGGAAGAAAAAGACAGCGAATAATGAAGCTGGTCAAACCCATCAAAGCTGGCCCATAGTAAGAAGAGTGGTGTATCTGCGCACTGACCTTTTTCGTCGGCAACGATGTCGGCTGCACTTAAATGTCGGCTAAACACATGTCGGCTACACTTAAATGTCGGCTACAACTTACTGTCGCTACACTTACAGTTTACTTACAGCTGTACAACATTGGTACACTTACATGTCGGCTACACTTATATATCGGCTACAATTAGCTACAAAAGACAGCGAATACATGCTACACTTAAGTGGTACACTTACCCTACCTCTCAAAGCTGGCTACACTTAGTACACACTCTACCCTGTCGGCTGTATGTCTGCTACACTTACTGTGGCACTAACTTTAGCTTACATGTCGGCTACACTTAAATGTCGGCTACACTTAAATGTCGGCTACACTTACATGTCGGCTACACTTACATGTCGGCTACACTTACTGTCGGCTACACTTACACTTCGGCTATACTTACACGTCGGCTACACTTACACGTCGGCTACACTTACATGTCGGCTACACTTACATGTCGGTTACACTTACTGTCGGCTACACTTACATGTCGGCTACACTTACATGCCGGCTACACTTACATGTCGGCTACACTTACATGTCGGCTACACTTACATGTCGGCTACAGTACTGTCGACTACACTTACATGTCGGCTACACTTACTGTCGGCTATACTTACTGTCGGCTACACTTACTGTCGGTTACACTTACATGTTGGCTACACTTACATGTCGGCTACACTTACATGTCGGCTACACTTACTGTCGGCTACACTTACTGTCGGCTACACTTACGTGTCGGCTACACTTACTGTCGGCTACACTTACATGTCGGCTACACTTACATGTCGGCTACACTTACATGTCGGCTACACTTACATGTCGGCTACACTTACTGTTTCAGTGCTTCCAGCTACACAGTCTGTAGTTTAATTTCTTTCTTTGTCTCACGATAGGTCATCTGGCTTATTCATCATCATTGTGCCTAGATCTACGACTGGCCATTCTGTGCCTGGTGTGCGGACGCCCTCATGACATTTGAATGTGACTTAAGTTTTCCTATACTTCTTAACTCCCTCTTACTGTCATTCTAATCCTCCCTATGAACTCTCCTTTGAAGTTAACCTTTCTCCATTCTTCACTATCGCCATTATCGCTACAAATTGCAAAAACATTACAATCGTTAGCTTCCTTTTCTTCATCGTGTTAATTTCTCTCTCCAAAATATCATTACGTAGGATTTTAATTACTTTTTTTTCCTATCCGTCCGTCCGTACGTCTATCTGCCTGTCTGTCTGTCTATGTATCCGTTCGTCCGTTCGTCCGTCAAATTTATCTACCTATATACCAACATACCTTTTTTTTTTTTTTCGTAACCACTACGCTAGCGCGGCTCCCCACCAACATACCTACCTACCTATCTACCTTCGCATCCACCTACCTACCAGCTTGTTTGTCTTTCTGCCCGCCTGTCTTTCTCTTTCTGTGTCTATTATTAATTGTATGTTTATCATATCCTATATTAACTACTTAATTCTCTCTCTCTCTCTCTCTCTCTCTCTCTCTCTCTCTATCTCACACCTTCTCTCTCTCTCTACTGTCTAGTTAACAGTCACAATTTTCCACTGATAAAAGCACAAAGCTAAACGTTACAGGCCGTCAAACTCTTATCAAAACGTGAAACTTCTCTCTCAATTCAAATCCTTTTATCAGCCTCAAGAAGTTTTCAGATATTCTCTCCCAGGAAAAGACCTAGATAAACTAAGATGTTGACTCGAACAGCGGTGTCAATAAGCCGAGGTTGAGAAGTCAATTATCCATCCCGTTAAAGAGAACTGAACACAAAAAGGATATCTACGTACTTTTAACGGCAAGCGTTATCGGCGAATGAATGAACTTATCTGACCTGGAAAATCCAGGTGAGGCACCGTTTTTGTTTTTAATATACAGCAGTTTTCTTCGTCCTGAAGTTGTGTGGTAAATTTTACATGAATGTTGTTGTGTGATAAATTTATACGAATGTTGTGTGATAAATTTTACACGAATGGTGTGTGGTAAATTTTACACGAATGTTGTTGTGTGATAAATTTTACATGAATGTTGTTGTGTGGTAAATGTTACACTTATGTTGTTGTGTGGTAAATTTTACATTTATGTTGTTGTGGGATAAAATGTACACTTATGTTTGGGCTAAAATGTAACGAATGTTGTGTGGTAAATTTTACACGAATGTTGTTGTGGGATAAAATTTACACGAATGTTGTTGTGTGATAAATTTTACACGAATGTTGTTGTGTGATAAATTTTACACGAATGTTGTTGTGTGATAAATTTTACACGAATGTTGTTGTGTGGTAAATTTTACACGAATGTTGTTGTGTGATAAATTTTACACGAATGCGTTTAATTTGTGGTCGTTATATTTGTCGATTTGGAAGAAACTGCCTTATTTAGTTAAGCTACACGTAGATGTGGATATAGAGAGAATGTGGTTCGTCTCATGGACAGAGAAGAAAACAAACAAGGAGGTCCTAGAAAACCTAGGAATAAAAAGAGAGTTAATGAAGGAGATCAAACTTAGCTAAAATATGTTGGCCGTGTTAAAAGACATACCACTTTAATAGAGACCATAATAAAAGGAAGAGCTAAGGTAAACGTGCAAGATGAAGACAGCGATGTAAGTGGGAAGATAACGTCAAGAGATGGACATGAAAGATCAGCGTGCACCACCAAGACAAGAGACAGGAAAGATCAGCGTGCACCACCAAGACAAGAGACAGGAAAGATCAGCGTGCACCACCAAGAAAAGAGACAGGAAAGATCAGAGTGCACCACCAAGACAAGAGACAGGAAAGATCAGCGTGCACCACCAAGACAAGAGACAGGAAAGATCAGCGTGCACCACCAAGACAAGAGACAGGAAAGATCAGCGTGCACCACCAAGACAAGAGACAGGAAAGATCAGCGTGCACCACCAAGACAAGAGACAGGAAAGATCAGCGTGCACCACCAAGACAAGAGACAGGAAAGATCAGCGTGCACCACCAAGACAAGAGACAGGAAAGATCAGCGTGCACCACCAAGACAAGAGACAGGAAAGATCAGAGTGCACCACCAAGACAAGAGACAGGAAAGATCAGCGTGCACCACCAAGACAAGAGACAGGAAAGATCAGCGTGCACCACCATCAGAGTGCACCACCAAGACAAGAGACAGGAAAAATCAGCGTGCACCACCAAGACAAGAGACAGGAAAGATCAGAGTGCACCACCAAGACAAGAGACAGGAAAGATCAGCGTGCACCACCAAGACAAGAGACAGGAAAGATCAGCGTGCACCACCAAGACAAGAGACAGGAAAGATCAGAGTGCACCACCAAGACAAGAGACAGGAAAGATCAGAGTGCACCACCAAGACAAGAGACAGAAAACGCTGGAGATCCACTGTAGCCGACTTTCGTTGTGGAGATGGCACCTGATGATGATGATGTTGGGAGATTAATCAAGTACAAAGAGAAATATGAGGCTTAGAATAAATGCGGGCTAATGCTAGCCAGATTACAAGTGGAGATATATTCCAACAAACAAGGCTGGCTCTCCGGCGGTGAGGTCGCACCGGGCGCTGACTTGGGGGAGGCGTTGAAATTAGTTAGAAAAATGAATAAATTCATAAATTAACATTAAAAAAACAAAAATAACCAGAAAAGTAAGAAATTATTAGAACATATTAAACTTCTTGTTTTGCAATATGAATTTGTTATTCATTTTTTTGGGGCAGTGAGTGCCCATCAGTAATTCAACATGAATAAAGACGAAAACAAAATAAAATTACCTACAATAAGATTGTTAACACACATTTTTTTTAATGCTACGGTAAACACGTGCAGAAATTATAGTGTGATCCAACTCAGTAGCATGAAATTGAGACTCGTTAGAGAGCATACAGTACTGCTTGAGGGTTGGGTGGGTTGGGGGAGTCACGAAACCTTGCTCAAAATTTAAAAAAACCTTAGATCCAACTCTGCCTACAGGATATGCAGGCATATATAGATTTAAGCAGCAATACAGACAGGGTTGAAGGATCAGACAGCGATAACAAATTAAAAATACAGACGGAAATAGGAGCTTTCATTACAGTGGGGTGTTTATGGAAATAACAAAATAAAAATTCAACTTCGATACAAAAATAAGAATCGTCAACTCGCATAACAAGACAGTCAGAGATTGTATGACTGTGAAACATGGATAACAATAAAACTGACTGTTAACTGTTATTGTAGCAGGATGTTGCCACCGAATGTTAATGCTGAATGTAGGAGGTCAAACCTGGACAGTACAATGTTGTGGTGTATATTTGGGTCACCAAGCGTTGAGGCGCTGACAGGGTGTAATGTTGACTCTCTCTCAAACACCATACAGGCTCTCAAGTGCGTAGTGCTCGTAGAAGTGTGTGGGTTGACATGATGTGTGGGTGAGTAGACATCAGATAAGATGGTGGACACGAATGCGTATAGGCTCTTGGACAAGTTCACAATTCACCCACTCAACCACATGTAGAAGTCAGTAAACGTTGGTAATACTGATGACCTTTTCAACAATTTATTACGAGACATACGGTGACATCAACAGCACAGTCAATTGCACATGGATCAGGGACATCACATACATGGTAATGGTTGAAAACATCTGGCATCACAAATCTTGATCAGCTCATACATCAGGATGCTAATGACAATGGTCTGTCAATCTACGTTCTGCTCATACTGAAGCTCAGGTACCCCTGACTAAGCGCGTCAGGTACCTCTAGCAAATATGCCGCACGAAAAGGGCGGACTCTCAATTGCTTAACAAAAGTTTATGGCTCTTCTGGCATCACACGCCATGTACTTCTTCTGGTGAAGAATCCAGGCCGCAAAAGGCGGGCCTCTATGGCGACAGAATCAGGCCGCAAGTAGCGGGCCTCTATAACAAGGTAACCTCTGTGTTATTTCTCATAAGCAAGGCATATCCATCTATGCCAAACATACCGCCTGAAAAGCGGGTACCGAACAGTACAATCTTCGCCGGGCTTCTATTCAACAATAAGAAGTATAGTCTTGGTTTCTGTAAGGAGCACAGATAGTAGGCTCTGTCTATCATATCATCTGTGAACTCTACTCAAAAAAATGTCGCCTCAAAAATATCAATCGTTCTTATGTGCAGACAGCACCTAGTCTGCATATCTAGGCATACGAGAGGATTAAAGTGTACATATTACCTTGGCAGCATCCAAGAAAATCACCAAACACAACACTTGCCATCATTTGCGTACAGAATAAACTTGGGGAAGAATCACTGACATATTAGTCACACAGAGGACTTCATTTCCCCGTAATAACGGCAGAGAAAATCTCCGGACCTCTTGTCCGTTCAGAAACCCAGGTACACTGCCCAGATCGGAAGTGTCTCTCGATCTGCGCGCAAAAACCTGCTCATATGCAATAAGCACAGTCCTGAGTAAAGTTAACACAGACCAGGGCGTTTCCCCGAAACAAGAGGCAAAACCGCTCCTTATATGGTCATGTGAATAGCGACTTAAGACATGACAACTATTTAAGACATTTCCCCGAAACAGGTCAACATCGATCCTTATCAGGATAGATGAATAAGACATGGGGAAGATAACCACTAATCAAACCTGTCACAGAAAAGTTAATAGACAGTTCTCTCTCTTAGACCATCAACAAAATCAAACAGGTTGACGTCTATAACATATAAGCAAAAATCACAGTAACACTGACAAACAGATAGTTACGGACTTTCATAAATGGGGGGTTGGACAGAACTGAAGGATTAAAATTACATGACATGATCATCAATGTGAAACTGATGGCAAGAACCAGACACATACCACTGAGTAGAACACGCTGTCGTTGGATAGGACATCTATTGAGGAAACCAGCTGATTGTATCACAAGGCGGTGCTTGCCTTAGAGTCCCCAGTGTCAGGGACATAGGAGACCTAAAACACTGACAGACATGAAAGGGATGAAAAAAAACATGAAAACACTTGAAGAACCAATGGCACAAGACAAGTAGGCTTGGCGCAAATTTGTTGAGCACTTATTTTCTATACAAAGCTGAAGATTAGTCAATGAAGATATATAAGGTGTTTACTGGTTGAGTCAAAAATTAGCAAGCTGTAATGAAGTTTACGGGTAAATTACAGTTGTGCTGTTGGTTAAATTTTAACATGATCTATGATTTGTAGTTTTAACCTGAGACTGCATTTACGTGAGTATCCTATTTTCCCTGTACGCTGATAGGTGTCCTCTCGCCATTCAGGCGGATACTCGCCGTCTTCGGAGGGTACCCATTACAGCTGGGTCAGCTCAGGAGCCGTTCAGGTTATTCCAGTCCCTGGTCGACAATACTCTTTGAAATGTCTTCTCCAGGGGCTAGAATTATCAAAGTCCCGGTCGACGATACTTCTTCAAATGTGCTCGCCCTGGCTTGAACCTGGATCATCCGATCACCAGCGCAGTGTGGTAACCATTACACCAGCGCGGCTCCCAAGGTAAAGGTAGTACCATAGCATGTACTGCCGTAGGGGAGTCAAGTGTTAGAGAATTCACTATACTAGGTCCAGAATCGAGAGGTGGGGGTGACCTGTTCTCTTCCTCGCCGCCTTTTCGTTCCCTAGCTCAAGAGCAGAGTCACGTAGCAATTTACAGCTGGGTAGACTGGAGCGTGAAGCTACTGTGTTTCAAACCCGGCACCTATCCGCGAGAGGCCAGTACTCTAACCACTGTGCCAATCGGGCGCTCATGTTCTGTAATATTTAATTAAAAGGAAAAAAAAACGAAAAAAAAGGATGGAATCAGTTTTACAAATTGACGGTACATTAGAAGTACGGGACGTTTCGGGTTTCACCCTTCGTCAGCCACAGTTGCAAACAGGCGGCAAGGACACGACGTATAAACAGGTCAAGACAATGAACAATGCATTAAATATATTACAACAGCCCGTTATTTTTTTATTTATGATTTATCCATGTTTGGACATAGAAGTGTACTTCCGCAATGTGTAATTATGCTGTTAAATTATGAAAAGAATCTCCTATTGAATGTTGCATGGCCATTACTTACTTAGTCGTTCCCCTTCTACCGTGAGGTGTAGAGGTTTGGAAGAGAGAGCGCCAGACTATCCTACCGGCTGTCTTCCTCCTGGCCTGGTTCAATTCTAGTCCTCGGTCCTTCAAAGATTGTCTAATGTTGTCCTCCCAGCGGACTCTGGGTCGTCCTGGGGGTCTGGATCCCTGGCTCTTTGTTTTCCATGCTTGTCGCGGTAGCCGATCTTCTCCCATTCTGCAGACATGGCCAAACCATCTTAGTTGGGACTTTTCTACTTGGGTCTGCAGGGGGGTGGGATTTAAGGCCTTGACGTACCGTCTGGTTGCGGACCACGTCTCTTCTTGTTACTTCAACCACCTTCCTCAGATACCTCATTTCTGAGGTTTGGATCTGGCTTTTGTGGGTTGTAGTCATTGCCCAAGACTCGCGTCCATATGTCAAGACTGGGACATAGGTGGAGCGGTATACAGCCATCTTCGTTTTATTACCAACCTCTCTCTTGCTGAGGAATCCTCGATTTATGGCCTGACAAAGTCTCCCAGCTGCTGCTTTTCGAGTGGCCAACTCCTCTTTGATGCCTCCCTTTCGGTCTATAATAGCTCCGAGATATTTAAAGTGGTCGACCTGCTCCAGTGTCGTAAATTTATTTTAAGAAAAAGTCTTAGAAGTAGTGGTCCCGTTCAGAGTGAAGAATGATGGTGAAGGCTCTGTGATAGTAAGGGTTTTAGAAGTAAATAGTAGATTCACAGAGTGCTGGGGAGAGCAAGGACAGACTCTTTTACGACAATCTTTTTTCTCAATCTACTCCTTAAACTCTCCTGGACAAATAATTATTTGCCAGTCTCCAAACACACATGCGCTCACACCAATTTGGTGCTTCAAACACACGGACGTACGTGAATACAAACTATGTTAAACAAATATGGGTAATTTGAGCTTGGGCCTTCCAACACAATTGTCGTGTGGTGAGTACTGAGGCAACTACGACAGTAGTTTTTGCCAGGAATAGTCTATGAGATATTAGATATAAGGTCTCTAGAAATTGGCTCGTTAAGAAAGAATAAAGACCTATTCGAGATAGGGACAAGAAGACAGGAATGCGAATGCTTTCCACTGGACAGTGTTTTCTAATTAATTATGGAAAGAGTTCTGTTTCCCCACGACCTTAGCTTCTGCCCTTAGATCCCGTAAAGAAAAAGCCCCCAACCTCATCTGAGTAGAGAAATGTTCCTATATGTGAATATGTAACACCGACAGCACGAGTGAAACATTAACAAACTAGATAATGATCAAACGATCGTTGGGTTTATTAATGAAATATCCACACATATAGGGTTAGTAATGGTTAAAACGTGATAATGGTGAAAGACGATTCACACAAAACACACAGATGAGATAATGAAATTGCTGTTAATTAAGTAATAGTTAATTAAGAATGAACTGGTGTAAAGCGAAATGATGATGATGTGATATGATACGTGTTACCAAAATGGCGAATAATCTACCCAGTCCATGTGTCTCTAAATGCTTCTCATTGATATGATGATTCACGTGTAGGCATACAATGTCCCAAGTTGTTATACGTTATGTCGAGTGGGGGGTATCTCTAAGCCGAGGACGTTCTGATGAAAACTGTTGTCGGACTGAGAACATTGACGAGATATATATATATTCCTTCACTGTTTGAGTATATCTCTGTAGTGTTGATCAACAGTTAATAGCTGTCATATGAACAAAAGGTCTGTTGTCTAATCTCCCGAGGGTACTGGTTAGGCTGGATATCTTCACGAAATGTTAGTATTATGTAGACTCATAATCTTGCGTATGTAGTCGTGATTCATAAAATATATAGAGTCTGCTTTATAGAATGCGTTTAAGAGTCTGATGCACTTGGTATAAATATGCGATTCCTCTTTTGAGCTCTTTTGCTTGACATCAGATAATAATGATCTTTCGAGTGATTTGAATTTATGATGACTCTGTATTGAACTTGTGATAACGATGTATTGAACTTGTGAGCCAGCAGTATATGGGTGACGAAAAATGCTGCGTCCACCTTCTGAATTGTGGGTGAGACAATATTCCTCTTTAATTGAGGAATGCAAGATGTCCTATGGCGAATTCCGCTAGCCAAATGTCCGTTTTTGATAACTTATTTCTGGGTAAAGGTCAGACACGTTGCGTGTAGACTCAGACGTCTGATGAACTGAAGACACACAAAAGTCTTCGTAAGTTTTTCACATTTACCATCACTGGTTGACTTACATTCATACTACTGCTCATTATTGATCTCTCTCTGAGTTCAATTCTAATGATGTTAAATATCTTGTGCATGAGAGTGTGTGCGCATGGGAGACTGTGATAATGATGAAGGTGAAGTATGAACTATTAATTACCTCCTATCATCCTTTCATCTTCTAGGAAAATCTTCTGATTTTATTAATCAGTTATGCAAAGAATTATTTGAAACTCTATCTTTCGCACATTTTAGCTGTGAGGTTAAAATAAAAAAAATTTAAGAAAATGTATTAATAATCTGTATAAGATCTACTAACCTTCTTTTCCCTTCGCAAAATCCTTTAAGAACACAATTCATCACAGAACTGAATTATATCCACTCTGAATAAACACGTATATTTAGGCTAGGCGTTTTTGGGATTGTATCTCTGCCTCACAATATAAAAACTGAACTGCTTCCTCTAACAAGCTACGCGGTATTATATTTCTGCCAGTCCGATATGGGTTTCTTGTACAGCTCCGCCCATACCAACCAATCCTTAATAGCCCCTCTGGTCACTCATTCACAGGATCGCTCTTGTCCCCTGTCAGTCCAAACGTGGCTGTGGTTTGACAAACAGGTATGGAGATAATTGGCGGGCTAATGCAAAGGTGCTGTCAAATTGCTGTCACCTTACTCTCTGATTTTTTATTGTTCACCTGGCCAAGCTGGGCGTCCAATGTGGTAACCCAACGCTTGTCTGAACAGCGGCCGACCAAAGATAACACCATTACAGCATGACACGTTTTCACCTGGCCAATCTGGGCGTCCAATGTGGTGTCACAGAAATTACAGCATGCCCAGATGTATGATTGGGATGACCAGATGTGTTTTCACCAGATTTATCACGATGCAATGTGGGCTTCAAACGATAATGTCAGGTAT
Organism: Oreohelix idahoensis; assembly: GCA_024509875.1. Classification (NCBI taxonomy): domain Eukaryota; kingdom Metazoa; phylum Mollusca; class Gastropoda; order Stylommatophora; family Oreohelicidae; genus Oreohelix; species Oreohelix idahoensis. Next base: position 183,197 of record JAMPIV010022350.1, read on the forward strand.
GGGGACTCAATCAAAGGACTTTATTTCCCCTGATGAAAGAACAAATGTGGTTCTCTAGATACCGGTCGCGAGTAATCACAACGATGAAATAGCAAATGTGGGATAGCAAATGTGGGGTGAAAGAACAAATGTCGGAGAAAATACAATACCAAAGATGTAGGAAAAGATAGAGCAATAAGGCATTTGCGCTCGTTTATCACAACAATAATAAAGGTTTTAGGATGTTTATTTATCATTAAAAGCAGTCACGGCATATCATTTGTTACAGGCAAAAATCATAAGTACAGAAAATACAAATAACAAGGTGGGGGGGGGGGGTAATGAAGAATGGTATCCAAGATGCCCTTCCCTCTTGTAATAGACCAAGATAAACCCAGGCCAAAGATAGGTAGTTATAAGAAAAATAGATAATGTAACTCAACAGTAAATTCAATTACTCTGAAAAAAGAGGTGTTACAATACTAAGTATGGGTGGTAGAAAAAGTCCTGTTATTCTCAACACTGTTTTTCCCTTTACTAAGCAAATGAAAAGGGGGGATGGGGGGGGGGGGTAATAATAAGAGTTATAAAATCCCACTTAAAGAACCAATACAGAGAATACAGTAAAATATTTACCTGGTAGGCAAATTAAACAAATGGTTGCAAAATAAATCTCATGTCATTCATGCACGCGCGTGATGGCCAACACTCATTTACTCACACACACTTACCGATCGTAGAATCTGGCACTCTATAGAAATACACAAACATCAATTAAACACTCGACACAGGTAGTGTCTTTCTTCAGTGTCCAGCCCCAGATTATCAGGTGTATGCGTTAGTACAGTCCCGGAATCGCTGGACGGTGAACCTAAGTGTTCTTTGGTTTTGTTATGTTAAAAGGAAAGTTCTATGGGATGGCACAGTTACAGATCCAGGTGGTGGAAGTGGGGTGTGGTCTCATTGATTTCGCCGCGGATGGTAAACTTCTTAATGCATGAGGACAACAACTGACCGGTGAGGTATGGTTTATGTGGCGAGAGGTTTTATTTGGCTTTAAGATCAGTATAGTACTGACAATTACAGAAATTGAATTTCTGCAGAAACATAAAGTGCCACCTCCGCTGTGTAACTAACTGTGATATTAATAAACAAGGAAACAGATTTTACTTAACAAAGATAAAATTGACAAGTCGTTCAAATACAATTTCCTTATTATTTATTTAGTATATACACTATCTACTCTTGTGCTGAAGGGTGAATGTTGAAAAATGGAATGTAATGAATTTGTAAGTTTACATATGATTTACAAATATTTATTTTATATATATATATATATATATATATATATATATATATATATATATATATATATATATATATATATATATATATATATATATAATATATATATATATATATATATATATATATATATATAATATATATATATATATATATATATATAATAATAGCCCCTTCAGTCATAACTGACTATGGGAATGCGCCCCTGAGGTGGCAGCCCTCAGCTGCTTATTTTCCTGGTGCTCCTTTCGACGTTTTCTCCTCACCTCTGCTTCTTGTGTGAGCCTCTCTTCGCCCAATCTGAGGTGGTGCCGTAATAGCATCGCCACTTAGTGCGATCGGCAGATTCATCCTCCCATGTTGCTGGATCTATGTCCAGTGCCCTCATATCTCTCTTGCACACATCTTTGAACCTCAGCTGTGGTCGCCCAACTGTTCTCTTGCCATCTGCTAATTGTCCGTAGAAGATATCTTTTGGGATGCGACCATCTTCCATGCGGCGAACATGGCCAAGCCAGCGAAGTCTGCGCTGTCTAAGCAGCGTATACATACTTTGAAGGCCAGCACGTGATAACACGGACTGCTTTGCCGGTCTGCGGCTAAGGATGAAGAAGAAGAAGAAAGAAGATATATATATATATATATATATATATATATATATATATATATATATATATATATATATATATATATTTTACAACAAGTTTTCCAATTATAGGAACAAAAATTATATCAGCTGTGCTGTTATTCAATTATAGTACATGTATCAGCTGTGCTGTTAATTAAGGATATAACACTTATCAGCTATGCTGTTATTTTTGTCTCTTGCTATGCTACTTCACTTTCTCATCACTGACAGTTTCTATGCTAACAATGCTGACAGAAATGGTACTAATGTGTACTCATCTCTCTAAGGTCTGTTCTTCTTTGGTTGGTTCACACAACATCGGCTGAGTATCGTTCCTTTAGCCCACCCAAGACTGAGGGGGACCAAAGATGTAGAGTCAGGACAACCTCTATGCTCCTGTGGAGTTCCAGGCAGCTGGATTGACGACCCTCGATCTCAGGTTTTAGGACGCGAATAAAACCTGTAACAAGGAAAAATAGGGGCTAATTTCTGTCCTCAAGCCCACCTATTTCTATTGTATATGATATGAGCGTGTCTCAGTGTCTGCATGTAGGATGAATGACAACATGGCTTAGTATGATTTAGCAATAGCGAGACAAGACAGGTGTCTACTTGCAAAACATTCTTTCTGATAAACTAATACATGGATATCATTAAATAATATAAATTCAATGCATGAATACATTCAATAATATAAATTCAATACATGAATACATTCAATACATGAATACATCCCATAATATAAGTTCAATACATGAATACATCCAATAATATGTACACCTAGGTGTGATACAACAATGTCCTTCCCCCTATAATATACCAGGCCCTCTCTGACAAGTGCTATAATATATCCTAACCATAACGTTATGTTCTTATGATAGGAGTATGTGAGACGAGGACTGTTTGGTTATATATATATATCAGGTTGGAGTTATAGGAAACAATAGATTAGAGTTAGATGAGACAATAGTTTGAGTCCTAACAAGGACTGTTTTGGTTATATTGCAGTTGGTCTGAGATAATAGATTGAAGTTATAGGAGACAATAGGTTGAGTCCTAACAAGGACTGTTTTGGTTATATTGCAGTTGGTCTGAGATAACAGATTGAAGTATAGGAGACAATAGGTTGAGTCCTAACAAGGACTGTTTTGGTTATATGGCAGTTGGTCTTATCAGAGATAATAGACTGAAGTCATGTGAGACAATAGATTGAGTTATAGGAGACAATAGATTGAGGTATGAGTCCTATTAGTCTTTGTCTATTCAATCATAATAGGAAATACAATCATTATACTTAATTTCCCCAAGATACAATCAGTAACCTGATAGGTAGTATAAATGACACACAACAAATACCAACATTATAGACCTGCTGAAAGCCTATTTTCCTAAAGGTTATCGTAAATATATTTACCCTCTAAGATTCAAACCGGCCAGATTTTGACTCGACTTAGCAAAGCAGGTGCAGGTCAATGCCCTCAGGTAAGCTATAAATCAAGTCGACAGCTTCTCCTCTTCAGTCGGTCGGTATCTCTGGCGTCGTGTCGGTGATGTGTGATTATGCATAAAATCCGCCCGATTATATAGGTAGGTAAATGCTTAAGGAAAGCGTTTGGTTGGTTCCTGGCGGAGCAAAATGATTGGTTTCCTCCGGTTTAGTCTCAAGCGCTGTACAGCCTAATTTTATTCAGTTTTCATCCGCCATCTTGCGTGAACAAGATGGCCGTTAATTTATTCTGTCTCAGAGACTGGTGAACGTTGCTCGTTGATTGGTTGAAGCAAATCTGTATCTCGACATAGTGATTAACAAAGTAGTGGGTTACACTCGTTTCACGACAGTTTACTTCAAGGTTTTTTAAAAATCCAGTGAAGAAAATATGCACAGTCAGTGTTCGGAAGATTTCTATTTTCTTTCGCAGTAGAGCAGTAAAATAATACAAATAGCGCTGGCACTGTTATTCTCCAGTTAATCTTAACTTAACTGATGGCTTGTAAAAATTGTACTTGGGTTTGCTTTGTTTCTGACAATTTTAGTAGCGGAATCTCAACAGAATCGCCAAAAGATTAAAATTTAAACAGTCTCATCAAATTCTGGAGGTGTTTAAGAACCGAGTCTGGAGGACTCTATACAATGTTTTTGCTGGGATCAAAGGTTCTGATCACCCTATATGAAAGATAGAAAACATGTAATTCATACCGAAAATCAAATAACATTCTAAAGTGTGATAAATTTACCGTTAAGACTATTATATACACCCGCGTATTTAATTATATATATTAAGAAAACACTTCGCGAGTCTAATGGTTAAAACACACATCTATATATAGGACTTAACTTAATTAATTAGTTATAAATTCCTTTGCGACTTTAAAAGTTAATTAAAGCATTTAAGCATCTATTATCTTAGGAAATAATATAATAGATATATCATTAAATTTACAACTGGAACTTTTGAGATAGGTTTAATTTAATAAATTTAAATTAACACAAAATCCAGTGAAATAAAATGAATGAACTAGCCCACTGATCACTAGAAACTAATATATTATACCGTTTAGCACAGAATAGAATTCACTGCAAAATATAGCCCAAAATCCAGGGGAAATCTAACACGATTTTACTATAGCTAGTGCTTCTGTAAATATCTGGCAAATGAGTGATAAAATGGCATTCTACAGGGTCTCTATATATATATAAAATGGAAGGTAAGATTAGTGGGACATGTTAGAATCTAACACCTTTCTTGAACTCAGGAGGAAATCGAGATTCTAGCCGCCCGTTCCTCGTCCGATTACTCAATTCTCTGGCCACTTGGTCTTTCCCGTTCGCTCCGTCTTTCGAGCGGTTCAGCGCTCTCCTCTGGTTAACACGGAGATGCGAAATGCCGCTGAGACGCTGCTTCTGTGGACCATTACTGCATTTGATAGCATGCCGCTTCGTCTTTCCTGAGATCCCTCAGTGCCTGTTTGATCGTGTGCCGCTTCTTTCGTTTGATTCTGGCAACGCCTTTAAGGCAGGAATGAAAGAAAGGTGTAGCGAAATGCTTGCTTATAATCGCTCTAGAAATAGCAGGGGGTGTGGTTTAACCTCTCTTTAAATCAATGCGATTCTCTGAATGCACGGAAGATAGCAGACTACATATTAAGTAGCAAACGTGGTGGCAAGACCGCTCTGCTCTGACGCATATTAAGGAGACCAGGTGGGGTTCCACGTTTCTGTTGTGCATTGCTAATGAGCCCATGTGGAAGAATTCTTGTTGACGATAAAATTATAACAATATTCGGGGGCACAGATGTTATCCGAGGGGTCGTTACGAAGGGTCGTTCCATATCATCTAATAATTCAGGGCCTTCACGTCTCATACTAATACGTACGTCACAATATCGTCCCTACCTTTGGACATGAAACCATTTTTCATGTTTGATTTATGACAATGAAGCTGCCCTGATCGGTAACTTTTGGATGAATGGTATCTTTGCTTTCCTCCTCTTCCTTCGTAGTCCAGTTTCTACTCAGGAAATCAGCCCCGACATTCGGTCTTCCCGGAATGTATTCCACTTTGAAAGAGAAAACTCTTAAAAGAAGGGCCCAATGCATGATCCTTGCGTTAAATTCTTTATTGGCACCAAGAAAAGCTAATGGAGCGTGGTCTGTTTGCACCGTGAAAGATGTACCGTAAAGAAACTCATGATGACGTTTGATGCCGTCAATCAGAGCGAGACATTCTCTTTCAACTACGCTGTAGTTGCGTTCCGCCGTTTTTAATTTTCGACTGCCGTAAGCAACTGGAATAGCATATTCGGGTCACTGTCCTCGGCTTGCAGCAGTGTTGACCCGATGCCCTGACCTGACGCGTCGACCCGCAATACAAAAGGTTTCTTGAGGTCAGGCAACCTCAAAATGGGGTATGCAGACAGCTGTCTTTTTAAAGTGCTGTACGCGTGTTCGCACTTTTGATCGCAGATGACCTTATCAGGACGACTTTTCTTTGTGAGGTCAGTCAGAGGTGCCGTGAGTCCGTTGAAGTTCTGGATGTATTTCTGATAATATGCACATAGTGATAAAAAGGAACGAGTGTCTTTCTTCGTTCGGGGTCTTTTTGCTGCAACTATTTTCTCCACGTTCTTCTGAACAGGCCAACTATAGCCGTGGGAAATAGTATGCCCCAGGAAGTCTAGCTTTTCAAACCCGATGAGACATTTGCTAGTTCTGGCTGTGAGACCAGTTTCCTGTAGTCTCCTGAGGAGCATAGCAACCGTAGCAATATGTTCATCGTAGGTCTCCGATGCAATTAATATGTCATTCATGAAATTATGTATATGGGGACGGTGCAAAGGTTCTAGAAGCTTCCTCATCGTCCTGGTGAACTTTCCTGGTGCGTTATGCAATCCGAACGGCATCACATTAAATGTGTAACGTCCTTCACTAGTGCTGAAAGCTAACGAAGGTTTAACTTCCTCCTTGACTGGTATTTGATAATAACCTTTACTGAGGTCAATCTTGGAGAAAATTCTTGCTTTGCTAAGCTTGGTGAACAACTCAGAAACAGTCTGGAGAGGTTCGGGCTGGAATTCCGTTACACGTTTAGCAACCGATAATCTATACACAGCCGAACTTCCTTGTTGGGCTTCTGCAACAGCACTACACTCAAACTGTAAGGAGATGTAGACTCACTGATAATTCCTGCCTGACGCAGCTTGTCTATTTCTCCGCGAAGTGCATCAGCTTTTGCGTACGGAATGGGGTAAACTCTGGTTCGAACAGGGGTCTCGTTTGTTAATTTCATATCAATTTCGATGAGATTTGTTCGACCAGGTACATCCGTTAAGACTGCACTGTACTGTTTTAGTAGCGCTCTGGTTTCTGTTTGTTGTTCTTGTGAGAGATTGTCGCCGAACTTGACATCTTTAAAGGTTTCTGTGGGTTGCAATGGATACTTCTTGCAACCATCATCATCTTCCTCTTCTTCCGTTGCTATAGCGACAGCCAGGAGATGCTCGGAGGATGGCACTGGTCTTTCCAAATATTTCTTAAGGAGGTTTATGTGGAAGACCTCCTTTCCTTTAATGGAGATCTTGTAATTGGTGCGTGAGATCTTTTTAAGGACGGTGAACGGCCTTTGCCATCCGATGCGAAGTTTATTGCTTCCGGTTGGAAGTAGCAACAAGACTTTCTCCCCTGGTTGGAGTTCTCTCTCTTTTGTAGCTTTGTTGTATCTTTTAGCATGTTTAGCGCGGGCTTTCTTAAGGTTGGTTGTAGCTAGATCCCATCCTAGCTTTGGCCTTTTCTTGAGCTCAGATACATATTTGCTTGCAGAAACGACTGTCTCGTCAGCCTTTTGGTTTGTCAGGGACCAAAGTAAGGCTTCTAGTGGCCCCTTAATAGGTCTGCCAAATAAAAGTGTAGCTGGCGCGAATCACGTAGACGCTTGGGGAACCTCTCTGTAGGCGAAGCTTCGGCCAACATTGTGCAAGTGTCGACTAAGGTCAGGATGAATCTGTTCCTTCTTTTGGTCCTTTCCAGGGGTCCAATTATGTCGACAGCAACCCGTTCAAATGGAGTCCCTACTATTGGCATTTGCCCCATAGGTACTGGGAGTGTCAAGTGTTTGGGTGCTACACGTTGGCACTGGGCGCAGGATTTCACGTACCTGATAATTTCAGAGTTCATTCCTGGCCACCAATAGTGGTTTTTTATTCGCTGAATAGTGGCGTTTTGTCCCATATGTCCGCTAAAGGGAAGAGAGTGCCCCATTTCTAAGATCTGGCTTCTGTACTGTGTCGGTACTAGGAGCTGGTTATTCCCTGAATCAAGGTCGCCCGTTCTACGATACAATACGCCATCCTTCGAAAAGATGTCTCCGTGGTGTCTGGGGTCCTTAGCTATGGGCAGTTTTCTAAAGCAGGGTTCCAGAGAAGGGTCCTTTTGTTGCGCCTCCTTCAGTTCGTTCGGCAACAAATTTGGCGCAGGCTCCCTCTCCTTCTTAGTTTGCCCTCTTGTGGTTACCGCTGCCACAATCGGCTCCTTACGTCTCCCAATAAACACATATCTACATCTCAGGATGACTGGGTAGGTAGGATCATCCATTATGGCCGCTTTAATAACACCTCTGACAAAATCAGAGTGTATTCTACCAGTGCGATAGGAAGCGTTCTGGGTGCATCACTCTTGAAAACTCCACCTAGTTTGATGGTTTCCTCTGTCTCCTGACCGGGTTTGACTAGGTGCCTGGCGACAATACAATCAAAACTTAATCCAGTGTCAAAAAGACAAGTACTTGAGGTAACATTCAAAATTACAGTTCCTCGCGTTGAGGGTCGGTCCCCCTCAGGTTGAGAATCATTGACATTGACTCTTCCTTTCAAGGCTGTATGCAAACATCCGATGCGGTTAGGCCCGGTCTGTTTGCCCTGATCCAACGTCCGTGCTGTAGGGGTCTTCCCTTTTCCTTGACCTTGGTGGCCGCGCTGCCACGTAGGCTTGGTGGGTTGATCAGAATTGTTGTTTGGGGGATATCGGGTTTTGTAGAATTTCGATTTTTCGTGGGGAGGTCTCTGGATATTATTTTCTCGTTGATTATAATGCTGAGAGGAATTGGAAGAAGAGGATGACTGCTCTAGATTTTGTTTTCGAGATGGCTTATCTGTGGGTTTACGTTTATTGCTGGGAATTTCGGCCATTGCATTGGTATAGCGTTCTGCCTTATTGAGGATGTCGTCAAGCCTGACTGCGCCCTGTTCAGCCAAAAATCTACGGGCTTCGTTTGACAAAGTTGACTTTATCTGTTCCACAAGAACAAGTTCAAGAAGTCCCTCATATGTAAGAGGTAATTCAGATAATTCAATGCACTCTGTCAAATAGCCCGTGAGACGTGAAGAGAACTGGGGAAATGTCTCCGTGCTCTCTTTTCGGCTGTTTCTGAACATTTGCAGAAATTTTAGGGTGGTCATCTCAAACCGTTCTAGCAAGGCCTTCTTTAACATGTCGTAATCATGTTGGTTGGGTCCCAGCTTTGTATATACGTCATAAGCATTACCTTTCAACGCAGTTGAGAGTTTAAGACTCCAACGGGAACTCTCTAACCCACACAGATTTGCGAGCCTCTCGAATTTTTCTAGGAAGGTGTCAATTTTCTCATTGGGGCTGGGAAAAGACTCTAAAGTAAAAGACATCGCAGTTAATTGGGCAGATTGAGTGCTGGAGATATCCATTGACTGAGACTGGGGCGAAGACGGCTCTCCGTTATTTGAAGTAGAAGCGCCCCGACTCTCTAAAGCCTTAAGCGCCAGTTCATGCTGTCTCTCCCTCTCTCTCTCTCTCTCTCTCTCTCTCTCTCTTTCCCTCCGCGCTTCCATCTCTGCCTCAATTTTCTTCTGTTCCAATTGACGCTCGCCTCTTCTTTCTTCCTAGCTTCTACCCTCTCTTCGGCTTCCTTCTTCTCTGCTCTATCCTGTGCTTCTTTCCTCTCTGCTCTCTCTTGCTCCGCGTCATACCTTTCAAGTTCCGTGTTTACAAACCCGTTCGCGGCTTCTCCCTCTAATCCTGACTCCCTCGCCTCCTGTCTCAAAATGGATCTCATCCTTATCCTTTCTGCCATGACAAAGAACTGGATGCTTCTAAGACTAGAGAATAAGAAGAAGAACAGAAGGGGGAAATTTAACTCAAAGACGCTACGAGAAAAAACACAAAGTATAAATTTACTTGTGATACATCCTACCTTGTAATGTGCTAACTTATCGCTGCTATTATCTGTCAATTAAGACTCTTAATGCAGGCGACTATGCCACGTTAAATGGTAAGTCAAACACTAGAAAAAAATCTACTTTTACTAACAGTGGAGAAAATTTTATATTAAATTAATTTAAGGGAAAAAAAATTTCCTAAAATTTTAATTCTCCGCCACAAAACTCCGCCCTCTGAAGTCAGTTTTGAGAAGAGACGTTGTTAACTAGACTTTAAAAATCAGAACAAGGCGTCTTTAGCTTAGCTCAACTCTTTTAACTTCATTAAAAAAAAACCTTTTGTCACTGTAAAACCAATCACGCGATCCCAGCAAATCTTAAAAAAATTTTCAATTTTCTCTGAGAGAGAATAAAAAAAGAAGCGAATATTATTTATCCGTAGCTTTCTACTGTTGTGGAAAGAACAAATCCTGTAAATATGTTGTGTGGACGACCCAAATACTAAAGGCGTTGTCTAGGGGGTGTAATTATTTTTATTTATTCCCTAATTCACAAAGACAGATTGTCGTGAAACGAGTGTGTGTAAACCCACTTCTTAGTTTAATCATTATGTCGAGCTACAAATTTGCCCCAGCCAATCAACGAACAGTCGCTGAGCCAGAATAAATTACACGAAGTATACGCCAGGAAAGACTTAAGCCCTGTTTTTCGGATGTTGGTTGCGGCCACCTTGTCACCCAATATGGCAGAAAAAACAATAAAATTAGGCTGTACGGAGCATGGTACTAAACCGCATTTAGCCAATCAGCTTGCCACGCCAAGAACCAACCAAAAGCATTCCGTAAGCTTACATCTACCTATATATACGGGAGAGATTTTATTTAAAACACGCACACACCAACACAAAGCCAGATAGCCGACCGACTGAAGAAGAGGAGCTGTCAACCTTGATTTATTGCTTACCTGCGTGCATTGACTTGGCAGACTGCTTCCCTAGTCGAGTCACTGGCCTGTTTAAATCTTGGAGGATAAATATATATTTACTGTAACTTGTAGGAAAATAGGCCTACAGCAGATATATAATGTTTGTTTAATATAAATTGTTTCAATATGAACGTATCACCCGTTGGTGTACTGAAACAACGGCAGATGTATCTTGGGGATCAATCTGCTGTTGCCCTTAGGCATATTGATTGTATTTCTAAGGACTGATAAGAAGAAGACGAATTGTATTTCCTGATAAGATTGATGAAGACGAAGACTAATAGGACTCATACTTCAATGTATTGTCTCATATAACTCAATCTATTGTCTCACATATCTTCAGTCTATTATCTCAGATAACTCCAAACTGAAATATAACCAAAACAGTCCTTGTTAGGACTCAATCTATTGTCTCATATAACTCAATCTATTGTCTCACATAACTTCAGTCTATTATCTCAGATAACTCCAAACTGAAATATAACCAAAACAGTCCTTCTTGGGACTCATATAACTTCAATCTATTGTCCCATATAACTCCAACCTGATATATCACCACATAGTCCTCGTTTCATATACTCCTATCATTAGAACACAACAATATTGTTAGGATATATGTTACCAGCCAGTTTAGCACTTGTCAGAGAGGGCCTGGTATATTATAGGGGGAAGGAAATGGTTGTATCACACCTAGGTGTACATATTATTGGATGTATTCATGTTTTGAATTTATATTATGGGATGTATTCATGTATTGAATGTATTCATGTATTGAATTTATATTATTGGATGTATTCATGTATTGAATTTATATTATTGAATATATCCATGTATTAGTTTATCAGAAAGAATGTTTTGCAAGTAGACACCTGTCTTGTCTCGCTATTGCTAACTCATACTGAGCCATGTTGCCATTCATCCTACATGCAGACACCTGAGACACAGGCTCATTTCATAAACACTAGAAATAGGTGGGCTTGATGACAGAAATTAGCCCTTATTTTTCCTTGTTACAGGTTTTATTCGTGTCATCAAACCTGAGGTCGTATGTCCAGTCAATCCAGCTGCCTTGAACTTCACAGGAGCACAGAGATTGTACCTGAGATACATCTTTAGTCCCCCTCAGTCTTGGGTGGGCTAACGAAACGATCAACAGCGTGTGTTGTGTGCAAGAAACTAAGAAGGACATAACTTTTGAGAGATGAATACACAGTAGTACCATTTCCGTCGGCAATTGTGAGCTATTAACTGTCAGTGACGAAAAAGAGATTTAGCGCAGCAAGAGACAATAATAAGATAATAGCTGATAAATTATATATATATATATATATATATATATATATATATATATATATATATATAGATATATATATATATATATATATATATATATATATATATATATATATATATATATATATATATATATATATATATATATATATATACGTAATTAACAGCACAGCTGATACATTTACTATAATTGAGTAACAGCACAGCTGATATAATTTTTTTGTTCCTATAATTGGAAGACGTGTAATATACAAATGTAGATATATATTTGTAAATCATTTGTAAACTTACAAATCCATTACATTCCATTTTTCAACATCCATCCTTCAGCACAAGAGTAGATAGTGTATATACTAAATAAATAATAGGGAAATTGTATTTGAACGACTTGTCAATTTTTTATAATTGTTAAGTAAAATCTGTTTCCTTGTTTTTTTAATATCACAGTTAGTTACACAGCGAGGGTGGCAATTTGTGTCTGTCTCCTCTCCACTAATGTTTCGAGATCAGATCATTCACAGCCTAACTAATTTGTGATACCAGTAGTTCTCTCAGACACTGAGACTTCACCACTTTCTGCAGAAATTCTATTTCTGTAATTGTCAGTACTATACTGATCCCAGAGCCAATAAAAACCTCACGCCACACAGATCACTCACACTCTATCTAGACAGACCCAGACTTTAGATCAGACTCAAAAATCCCGGCGAGCCAGCCATTTATTGTCGTAAATTTATTTTGAGAAAAAGTCTTAGAAGTAGTGATCCCGTTCAGAGTGAAGAATGATGGTGAAGGCTCTGTGATAGTAAGGGTTTTAGAAGTAAATAGTTGATTCACAGAGTGCTGGGGAGAGTAAGGACAGACTCTTTTACGACAATCTTTCTTCTCAATCTACTCCTTAAACTCTCCTGGACAAACAATTATTTGCCAGTCTCCAAACACACGTGCGCTCACACCATTTTGGTGCTTCAAACACACGGACGTACGTGAATACAAACTATGTTAAACAAATATAGGTAATTTGGGCTTGGGCCTTCCAACACAATAATAAAAGTTTTAGGATGTTTATTTATCATTAAAATCAGTCACGACATATGATTTGTTACAGGCAAAAATCATAGGCACAGAAAATACAAATAACAAGGTTGGGAGGGGGGAAGAGGGTATGAAGAATGGTATCCAAGATGCCCTTCCCTCTTGTAATAGACCAAGATAAACCCAGTCCAAAGATAGGTAGTTATCAGAAAAATAGATAATGTAACCCAACAGTAAATTCAATTACTCTGAAAAAAGAGGTGTTACAATACTAAGTATGGGTGGTAGAAAAAGTCCTGTTATTCTCAACACTGTTTTTCCCTTTACTAAGCAAATGAAAAGGGGGGATGGGGGGGGGGGTAATAATAAGAGTTATAAAATCCCACTTAAAGAACCAATACAGAGAATACAGTAAAATATTTACCTGGTAGGCAAATTAAACAAATGGTTGCAAAATAAATCTCATGTCATTCATGCACGCGCGTGATGGCCAACACTCATTTACTCACACACACTTACCGATCGTAGAGTCTGGCACTCCATAGAAATACACAAACATCAATTAAACACTCGACACAGGTAGTGTCTTTTTTCAGTGTCCAGCCCCAGATTATCAGGTATATGCTTTAGTACAGTCCCGGAATCGCTGGACGGTGAACCTAAGTGTTCTTTGATTTTGTTATGTTAAAAGGAAGGTTCTATGGGATGGCACAGTTACAGATCCAGGTGGTGGAAGTGGGGTGTGGTCTCATTGATTTCGCCGCGGATGGTAAACTTCTTAATGCATGAGGACAACAACTGACCTATGAGGTATGGTTTACTTCAAGGTTTTTTAAAAATCCAGTGAAGAAAATATGCACAGTCAGTGTTCGAAGCAGTATTTGTCAGTTTTTAAGAACGATAATTAGTTTCCGAAAAACCTTCGTCAAAATCAGGAATTTGGCGGGAGACTAAGGGGGGGGGGGGGGTTGTGAGGGAGACGGTTCGCCCTGGGTAACAGCCACGAATGGTGTGCCATCGGACACTATTAATATAGAACTTACTGTTAAAATGTTACAAGTGTGTGTTGCTTTATTGGGGAATGGGAGTGTCACAGGTAACGTCCGTCCTGGATGCCAAGCACTTTAGGGACGTCTCTGTATAGCAGCAGCTGAGTTTGAATGTGTTGTTGTGTGGCTACCATTTTGTGTTAATAATCATTCTTGTCTTGCTAGAAATCATTCCTGTACAATGGCCATAATGCCTATTTGTTTAACCTGATGAAATATAGATTTCGTTTGTTCGTCCGTTCGTTCATTACACTGCATAGACCTTCAATATTTTTTCGCCAGGTCTTCCCATCCTATGCCATTATGCTAATGTCTTTCCATATGTTAATAATCTGTTTTAAATGTGCCTTAATCTCTTCTCAGCGTACTTTTCTGTCTCCCCCCCCCCCCCCCACACACACACACGTTTATCTTAACATAGAGATTTCAGAATAAGATCTGGCGTGTAATAGCCTGCACCTCTGATTCATGCTATACAGAGCTTCTACAAGTCTTGCAGAAATTATGTGAGGACAGCAAACCATAAGTCAGAAGAGTTCAGGACCACCACTGGTGTAAGACAAGGTGATATCCTATCACCTTACCTCTTCATACTCCTTATGGACGATGTCATCAAGGCATGTAAGGAGAGAACAAGAAAGTATTCAGTGGGGTACTGGAAGATGAGACAGGTCTATATTTCAGAGCTGGCATTTGCTGATGATGTTGCCCTGATTGCTAAATCAGAGGCACATCTCCAATCCAACCTGCAAGTCTGGAAGGAAGAGCTGGAGAAGAGAGGGATGGTCATAAGCAGCTCTAAAACAAAATCCATGGTGATATCACGAGAAGAAAGAAGACATCAGATTAAGCTGGGAGAACAGGTCCTGGAGCAGGTCGACCACTTTAAATACCTCGGAGCTATTATAGACCGAAAGGGAGGCATCAAAGAAGAGTTGGCCACTCGAAAAGCAGCAGCTGGGAGACTTTTTCAGGCCATAAATCGAGGATTCCTCAGCAAGAGAGAGGTTGGTAAGAAAACGAAGATGGCTGTATACCGCTCCACCTATGTCCCAGTCTTGACATATGGATGCGAGTCATGGGCAATGACTACAACCCACAAAAGCCAGATCCAAACCTCAGAAATGAGGTATCTGAGGAAGGTGGTTGAAGTAACAAGAAGAGACATGGTACGCAACCAGACGATACGTCAAGGCCTAAAATGCCACCCCCTACAGACCCAAGTAGAAAAGTCCCAACTAAGATGGTTTGGCCATGTCTGCAGAATGGGAGAAGATCGGATACCACGACAAGCATGGGAAACAAAGAGCCAAGGATCCAGACCCCGAGGACGACCCAGAGTCCGCTGGGAGGACAACATTAGACAATCTTTGAAGGACCGAGGACTAGAATGGAACCAGGCCAGGAGGAAGACAGCCGATAGAATAGTCTGGCGCTCTCTCTTCCAAACCTCTACACCTCACGGTAGAAGGGGAACGACTAAGTAAGTAAGTAAGTGTAAGGCTATTAGCTGGTTTCCACAAGTTACCATATCAAAACCGAAAGTCACTTTTTGCTCCAGTGGCATTTGTCGGACTATTTCCAACGGTTCCACATGAGTGAGTTTATCATACCACTTTATACTTCTATCCTACGCAAGCCCCCATTTATGAAAATCTGTTACCTATTTGTTGTCGTTTTTATTGTTCTCAATGTTCCAGACATGTACAACATGAGTGCCTTGATATTAGAGTTCAAGATTCTTACTTTCTCTGTTGAACATGATTTCTTTCGATTTCATACATGTCCCAATTCAATGAAAGATCTTCTTGCCTTGTGTATTCTTTTTGAAATCATTGTCCATAGCTCCAACTTTTTCATAGCTCCAACTTTTTCATAACTCCAACTTTTTCATTAGGGACGCCACTCCACCAGTTCCACATTATTGTTGCTGTCTTTTATTCTTGTTCACTTTCTCATCTTTCGTTATTGTCCCAGTAGAAACAGGTTATGTTGCATTTTATGTCCCTTATCTTAAATAGACAACAGATAGTGATAGGTTACTAAAGATAGCATTGAAACTGTGGGTAATCTTCTTCTTCGTACACTCTCAGACGTCCACTTGAATGTCAGTTTGAGGCTATTTGAATCCCCGTAAAGCTTCTCCGCGAAAGGAACTGGCGTCGGCCATTTGCGCTTTCTCTGTACCGGAGATAAGGGGCAACTTTGAAGCAGATGTTCAGCAGTAATTTTATCAGTGCCACAGTTACATTCATCGGTAGTTCCTATTTTTAAGCTTGTTGAATAGATGGTATCTCAATCTGTTGTGGCCAGTGCGGAGTCTGAAGATTACCACTTGTTCTCTTCTGTTGAGCTGGTAGTAAGCATCATTCTTTGTGTGACCTGGATATTCTACATTCCATTTGTTTCTGTATCTGATTCTGATAAAACTCTTTGCCTCCTCGAAAGTTATGCTTGCATCAGGCTGAGGTAGATGTGAACCTTCTTTTGCTATTCTGTCAGCCTCTTCATTGCTGGTGATGTTGCAATGAGATGGGATCCATTGGATCAGAACACTTTTGAATCGTTGACAAAGTTTGTGGAGCACTATTCTGAGGTCATCTAGGTCTGTATTATTTTAGTTTTTCAACGTTGCAATTACTGACTGTGCATCGGTAAAGAAAGCAACTTGTCTTAAACAAAAGTTTTAAGAAGTGTTTTTTTTAGAATAATCTCAGAGACGTCTCTGTGGAGGAATCGCTGTTAGCCGAAAGGTTGGTGGTTCGAGGCCACCCTGGTACGTTGTCACGGATTGAATAATATTTTTATTTTACCAACACGTCCCATTTTTCTTACTGTCAGACTCCACCCCGCGGTTTGATTTCGTTCTGGCCTTCATTATAAATTCCCCACTTGGTCAGTAGTGGTCAGCTTACGATAATATTACCTAAGCTGCACCTGGTGTTTGTCTGACTAGGGGAACGCTTCTTGCTGGTAACAGCGTTTGATCACGAGCGAGAAATAGTTTCTTTGAAGAAGCGAACCGCTAGCGGGAGCAAAGGTGAGACAACTTTTGTTTTGGATCTGAGTACCTACTTTTATCTCCGATTTCAAGGGAGACAAAACTCACGTTCGTTCTGAGATTTTGGTTGTGACCCTTGACCGCCGCGGGTAGCTTTAGAATAATATTATGTCTTATCTACGAAACTTTCTCGCGGTTGTTGTCTCTGATGTAGACTCTAGAATAACATTTGTCTTACTCATGATTACGTTATACGCCGAACATCGGGTAGAACATGCGATGCCAGGTGGGCGTGGGTAGCGTCTCTGGTAGACTATAAATCTAGATAATTGTACTCAGTCGAGCACACTCGTAAATTTTTCCTTCCCGTGGATGACCAAATGAGACTAAGGCAGATGTGGGCACAAAACTAGATTGTGTTGCCTATTCTCGTCATCTCGGGGTAAGTTGATATCTTTTCAGTGATAAACATATATAACTGGTGCTTCAGCAGTTAGGTGTCTCCTAGGTGTTATTGTTTCATATATAACGAGTGTATTCAATTTTTGGAAGGTTATTACTTTTCCTCTTTTGTGTATCGACCCCAAGGGGCGCATACCATTTATTATGTAATGTCTAATGATGTATTTTATGTAAATTCACAATGTTGTAAGATGAATCACATATCCACTCAGCTGGAACTACAGGATTAGGTATCCCTTATGTTGAGTTGGAAGAGGACGGAGTAGATTTTGCTGTCAGAGCATTTGCTGACAGGCACATGTATGTACAAGATTTATTAGCTTATGCGGGCGCATGCTGATAATTGATAGAGTGGAAGTAACGGGAGAGCGACTCATATGGATAAAGACAGCCCGAGACTATAACAGCAACGATAACAATAATTAAAAATCCCATAGTGGAGCATAACTGTTTATTATAACGTTATTGTAATTTTATTGTTTGCTTGATGTAAAGGTTGGTCCTTTTTGGGTTTCAGGACACCCCATTGCTACTGCAGGATTCCAGTCGGGCGACGAACGTAACATTCTCATCGATCTCACGGTTCCTGAAAGCAATTAGCACCACGAGTTGTCACCTATACCTAAAGTACAACCCTTTTTCAACGCCCATCCCTCTAATGGGAAAAGAGCTCATGCAGTGTATAACGAGCCATAGCATATCTGAAATATTATTTGGCAGTAGTGGTTTCCTACTCGCCTCTTGATCACCAGTCAGGGCATAGTGGCTTCCAGCATATCTATCAGCCCAGCGACTTCAGCAGAATCGAAAGCACCAGACTTTGTGCTTAAACTGAGAGCTCAGTCACAAATAAAGCCCAAACCAACCTAACCGGATTTAAACATCAAGTACGCAGGCCAAATTTCACGCGCTGGATAATGGCGCAGTGGACCGTTTGTCCTAAATTGACCTCGTCTTGTGTGTGTTTCTGGTCATTCAAAACCCCCGCACGCATTAGCGGTCAGCCGAATATAGAGCAATTTACAACCTATCTCGTTATTAGTGTGTAATCTACGCTGCATGGATAGCGCCTACAGTGGATTTATAGTGTAATTCATCACCGTAGGAGGATATACATATAAAGACACTAACTGGAGTTATTGAAATTGGTTCCTCAAAAGCGGAAGGATTGGAAACTGTTTATTTATTTCTCTGTGTTCTACAGGAGGGGTTTGGTGTTGGTGTGATGTTTGTTCGTTGGTGTTTAATTGGATACTTGTTAACTTGATGTGAATATTGATGCCTTTCTTATGTTGTTGTGCTGATATACTTATTTTCATATATTTTCTTCCTTCAAGAACCTTTAATAAATTTTACTCATTTATTAACGCGCTGTTCACGACCCTTCTTCCATACTTAATATTAAAAGCTCTTACTGTTGTCTCTGGCCAGAGACAGGAGAGAGAGCGGGTGGTTCTTAAGACTATTTAAGTGTGTTGAGGCTTGGAAAGAGAGATAGCTTTAATGAATCCTCTTCCAGGTTTGTCTCAAGTTCACCCTATTTTACACATTATCTGTGTATGGTCTATAATTCTGTCAGTCCACTCTCCTTGTCGATTTCACTACAATTGTCTGACTCGACAAATACTCTAAAACCTTAACTCAACCACGACATACGTGAATATAATTTTTGCTGAAAACGGTGATAGACTGATCTTTTAATTTAGAATGAACCAGATACCTTCTAGTTAGAATTAATGGCAATCTTATAGCTCAGACAGAATCACATATCTTTTAGTTTAGAATGAACTAACTCAGATTTCTTAGTTAGGAAAGACATAAAAAAAGCTAAACCTAGCATGGCGAAGTCTCTAGCACAGGGGTCGGGAACCTTTCCGTGACAAAGAGCCAAATATTTAATTATGTCCCCATTTTAACAAACTGAAGAGCCGCATGCAAAAAAAATCACATGGTATCCCTCATTCACTAAGAGTTAAGTAGTAGAGAGCCGAGAGCCGCACGAGATGGCTCAAAGAGCCGCATGCGGCTCGCGAGCCGCGGCTTCCCGACCCCTGCTCTAGCATTCACTCCCATACATCATTTTCTGCCATAGGACTACCTTCATCATATAAAAAGGCGGAGCGACAATCTATGATGACAGCATGTTCTCAAATTGTAATACGTTTTTAAATCTAGTTTACTAGCTTCTGCCTTCTAGTTGTGTCCTACTAATACAGAGCTACTGGTGATTTCTGAACCAAACAGAAGCCGCAAGTCCTTGTCGTTTTCTGATTTTAAAAAGTATATAATCCACATATCTGATTTTATTTATGTTATATCCTCTAAATACTTACCATTCGCACAACATCATTTTCTCTTATTGTTTCCATTTACTACACAACCTACTCGGATAATTAGAAAAGAGCATGGATTCACCACAACATCTGATCACCTTACAGGAAGCCTTCACTAAACATTCACATGCTCTTGTATCGGGAGGTTTCTATGACAATTTGTTTTACACGATGAGGTTGTCATCCCCATGTACAACCTCATCATAGTCACGTTGTGCGTCATGCCGGAGGTTGCAGTAGGACTATTCTTCCTTTGTCTCTTCAGAGACACCCCCGGGGATCCGCAGTTTAGCGTGACTGTAAATTACGGTGATGAATATCTTCACACGCATTACAGTTCCTCGGTTAAGGGAATCAGCGTTCGAATGACACACAATGCACGGGCAAGACGAGACAAGGACGATATCAACATTATAAGGAAGCGAAAAGTAAAAAACAAATAACTACTTGTGACTGACAATTATGGACAATTACAGACTATTTCCTAGAATGTTGTGAAATGTGTCATGTCCGGATTTCCCAGAAATTAGGCCGCATAACGAAGTGTGCATGACAGGAAGAACATATCCCAACTTAACTTATTACGTTCTGTCTGTGATTCATTCTAATCTAAAAGATATATGATTCATTTTAATCTGAAAGACATGTGATTCTTTCTAAACTAAAATTATATGTGATCCATTCTAAACTGAAAATATGTGTGGTCCATTCTAAACTGAAAATATGTGTGGTCCATTCTGAACTGAAAATATGTGTGGTCCATTCTAAACTGAAAATATGTGATTAATTCAAACTAAAAGATATGTGATTCATTCTACACTAAAAGATCGTCAGAACACAAACAGGAAAAGCACCAGAAATATTCAACTATAAAAGATCGTTGTTCTAATTATTCGCTGCAGAAGAACTTTCCGGATTTTATTTAACACCACGAAAAACTGTACACAAACACACACACACACACACACACACACACACACACACACACACACACACACACACACACACACACACACACACACACACCCGCACGCACGCACGCACGCACGCACGCACGCACTCACACACACACACACACACACACACACACACACACACATATATAATACAGCTCCGACATAAAAACATGTCTAACTCTCATTCCCGGTGTCGTAGTTCAGTGTCCTTCTATATCTTCGTTATCCGTGTCATATCTGTCACCAGTTCTCTTCTCCGTGTATTTTTATTAAAGTTTGGATCATCATCATTTGTTACTGGTGGATTAAAGTTTGGATCATCATCATTTGTTACTGGTGGATTAAAGTTTGGAGCATCCGATTGGCAGAGTGGTTAGAGTGCTTGCCTCTTGCGGAAAAGTTACTTGGTTCTTGGCTTGAAACCTGGTCTCGTCACGTTCCAGTCTACGCAACTGTAACAGGGTTACCTAACTCTGCTCTTGAGTTAGAGAAAGCAAAGGTTATCTACGAAGGGAACTGGTGACGTCGCTTCATAAAGCTGTGATATAGTATAGAGAAGTCTTTAACATTTCACTCTTCTGCGGTAGTATTGCTATGTGGTAACATTTACCTTTACGCTAAGCCGAATCTCTTGTCATAAGTCTCATAAGTTACTCAACAGTTTAACAAATAGATTCATTGCATTTAGAAAAGCTGTTCTAAATATTTATTTATTTACTTTTTTAAAATTTAGTATTTTGCGAGTAATGGAAAATGTGTGTTTGAGGATAAAGATAACTGTGAACAAAGAAAAAGTGATGGGAATTTAAAGTTGAGAAGATTAAAATGTTAATGCTGTCAAAAGACAAAGTCAGTGGATGTGAATCATTTCGTAGTTAGGACCCGGACAATTGTCTGAAACGGAAATCTACAACCAGGGTCGGGAAATTCTATCGGGGGACAAAGGGAGTGGAGGCGGAGAGCGTTATCGATGCGTTAACCAAGTTGTTTTCTTTTCGTGACAGATTATAAGGAATTATCAAATTTCATCACAGATAACAACAAGAAACTAGTACGCGAGAGTGCCTGGCACATCAACCCATATAACGTGACAGCGTGAGATTGTCCGATTGTCCATGCTAGCCGCAGAGACATCGCCGTGGTGAAGATGGTATTTCCGGACTTCTCCGATCGTCCCAGATACCACAAGGTGTTGCGTGATGCTAGTTTTCGTTTCTAATGTCAGTAAAACAGCTGAGAGTAACAAAAAAGAAAAAAAAACACTATTTAAGTTCACATTAAACTGCGCTATAAGAACTGCCTAAATTACGGTTTTAAGCCACATTATTTCGAGCTGTGTTTTGTAGTTATGTACCATGTGACACAGTTAAATTATATCATATTTAACATATCAAATATGGATAAGGGAGAGATACTGAGGGTAATTGATGATCGCCTATTAGAGAATGACACTGCAATCAATGAATCATCAAGGCTAAGACTGCTGGAATTTGGCATCAAACGTAAGACCAGCAGGGACGGACGTATCAGAGACAACATAAGGCGTGTATACAACCAGTGCGCAACAGGAACAATTAGCATTCATACCCTTCGACATTTGCTGAGGGTGACTGAGCACCTATGGGTTGCCCGGAGTGCATTGGCGTCGATTCTGATCAACAACAATCAGCAACAATAATCAACAATACTTAAACTACCACCAGCAAGTAATAAGTGTGGATGTTGGAATTTTTGATGAGAACAATTCATATAAGTATATATCAAAATTGTGATGTATGGAGATAAAGATAGCTGTGAACAAGTGATAACAAGTGATAGGAATTTAACGTTGAGTCGATTAAATTTTAATGCTGACAGAAGACAAACGCAATAGATGAGAATCATTTCATAGTTAGGACCCGGACAATTGTCTGGTACGGAAATCTACAGCCAGGGTCGGGAAATTCGATGGGGGAAAAAAGGAGAGGAGGCGCGGTATATATCAGAACCAAGAACCAGACAAATGCCAGAGGAACAAGAGATGAGAGGAAGACGCTGAAGATGGTTAGGACTCACATTGAGAAAACCTGTTGATAGCATTACAATACAGTCTTTTTCTGGAATCTCCAGGGTAAGTGAGGTAGAGGACGACAAAGAAATACACGGAGAAGAGAACTAGAGACATACATGAACTGCATGAAAAAGACATGGAAAGACTTTGAGCTGATGGCACGGGATAGGGAAGACTTGGCACGTGATAGGAAGACTTGGCACGTGATAGGAAGACTTGGCACGTGATAGGAAGACTTGGCATACCTTTCGTGAGGGCCCATGCGTCTTGGAGAGTTGAAGGGTGATGATGATGAATCAGAACATATAAATAAACGCATAAATGGAGCAGCGGTAGCATAGTGGTTAGTACACTGGCCTCCTAGCTCAGTGGTCTATGGTTCGATCCCCAGATAAGGTGGGATTTTTTTTACGCCGCAAACGGCTCCTGGGTCGACCCAGCCCCAAATGGGTACAAGAGCAAATCTGGAAAGGTTAAAGCGGCCGGCGTGATGCTGACCACATCACCCCTAGTGTGCCGACGGTCGAGAAAATATGGGCCTAACACCATATTCCCAATATGCCTCAATGGGCGTGTAACGGGATCCTCCATAAATAGACATGCATTAATATTTGTAAATAAATACATACGTAGTTGTAGTCACCTTCAATCATAACTGACTGTCGGAACGTGCCCTTGAGGCGATAGCCTTCAGCTGCCTTTTTCACCTGGTGTACCTGTCTGCTTGTTCTTTTCTCTTCTGCTGGCTGTGAGAGGTTCTTATGGCCCAATCACCGTAGGGAACATGGCCACTGGGTGCGATCGGCAGCTTTGTCCTCCCAGGTTGCTGGATTTATGTCCAGAGCCTTCATGTTTCTCTTGTACACATCTTTGAATCTCAAATAAATACACACGTAGGCTGATAATGTACAATCACACATTCATTCATCATTCATTTTCCATTTCGCCCCATCTGGAGCATGGAACCACCACTTCAGCTGATCCCATTATAGGAAGCCAGCACCAAGCATTTTCGGTTCCCCAGCCTCGCAATGACATGTCATTGGGCCGAAGGGCTGAAAGCCCAAGTGCCGCTGGATAAGAAAAAAAAAGAAAAAAAAAAAAAAAATCAACTAATAGAACCTGACAACGTGAGATTGTCCAGTTGTCTATGCTAGTCGTAAAGACAGCACAGTGGTGAAGATGGTAATGCAGGACTTGTTCCTTCTCCGATCGTCACAGATACCACAAGATGTTGCGTGATGCTAGTTTTCTTTTCTAACATCAGTACAACAGCTGATGGTAACAAACAAAAAAAAAAACCTTTAAGTTCACATTAAGCTCGGCTACAGGTACTGCCTAAATTACGGTTTTAGGCTATGAGGTTCTTCATGAGGCTGGCAACCTCATCACGTACAACTAACGCTACAGAAGCCACCGCTGCAAAAGCACAGCTGTCTGTAACGCATATTTACATAGAAATGTTTACATATTTATTAGTTTAATGGGGAATTCAGTGTTTCATAGTGCAATTCCCGGGGAAAACGGTCACATATCTCATAATGTGGACACAGTTCTCAAAGAATTCGCCAATGTTTAAATATTCACAGTGTGAGTACTTGGTTATGAATCCACTGCACTGGTAAAGTGTTATCAAATGAAAATATCATTCATGAATTCAGTATCTTCTTGTGGCCATGACACCTTGGTAGCGTCTTGTAAGTTAGGAACAAACTCTCCCCACTTCGCTTGTCCGTGGCCATCATTTGTACAGAACCTCAGCTCTCGTTCATGCCTTTCATCTCTGCTCTCACAGTTCTCTGCCATGATTCTTTTTATTTTTTTTTCCCGAGGGCATTGCCTTCTTGTGACGAGGCACACAATTTTAACCTTGACGTAAGTCCGTTGGTTATATTGGAGCGCAGTTTGCCATTCAAAAATAAGTGAACTCCCTTTAACTGAAGTGTAGTGTTGATAAAAACTAAGCCATGAAGAGAACGTCCAGCTTCTATCAGCTAGCACAAGGAGCCATGAACAGGGCTAGTCTTGAAAAGGATACTAGCTCCTGAAAAGGACCAATAGTTTATATCTGCTGACATGACGAAGCCCTAAAAAGGACTTGTCCTGAAAAGGACTTCCAGCTATGCCAACGGTGTCCGTACATCCTCAGTGGTCAGCGAACACCGGCGGATGTGACTTTGTTTTTTTTAATTGGTCTTTTTGTACTCAGTATATATTTTAGAAATTGATAACGAGTTAATTCAGTGAAAAGTTGGAAATGTAAGACAATGAGACAAACATTCCGATCGTCAAGCGACATCAATTTATGACTGATATTTTGTTAAGTTGTGAGATAACAGCTATCTCTGACTGAGACTGTTAAGTTGTGAGATAACAGCTTTCTGTGACAGATACTTTGGTCAAGCCCAATCTTGCAAAGTTCAAGTGATCGACAATTATAGTCTAATATGACTTAGTTTTCGTTTAGTAGACCAAATGAAGTGACCTACTTAATGCTATAGCGGCTTGTTCAGTGATTACCTTGTTAAATAGGCGAATGTATGAGTCATCAGTATGGTGACAGCGAAGTTTTGATTGTAGTAGTTTACTAGTAAAAACAATCTTAACTCTTTCTATTCCACGGTACATTTAAATTGTTACAGCAGGTATTTCTTCTTCATACACTTTCACATTGAATACGTTTAGGGACCAAAGACGCCGCAAAAGTGATGAATGCAGTCAACGACCCATAGCTTGACTGCTTGCGTCAGGGTCAGCGAACCAGAGCTGACCAAGACCCTGCTCCACCTCCAAGTGGTGGTCCTGGAAACAGGCTGCATCACTGCAGTCTGGCTTAGAGAGTAGGGATCAAAGAGGGAAGGCAAACTCGGTCCAAAAAATGCCGTGCTGAAGTTGGATGTGTCGACCGAAAGGCGCAAATATCGCAGTTTCGCTGTAAACGGACACAACGCAACCAACGTCCTTTTCAGGACGAACGAAGAAGAATACGTTTAAAGAAAACGGTGGTCGTTCTGAGGTTGTTGGTACCTCCATAGAGTTTGTCCAGGAGTGACACTGATGACGGCCATATGTGCTTTCTGTGTTCTTCATATGTTGGGCACTTTTGCAGCAGTTGTTCAGCTGTTATTTTATCGGGGCCACAGCCACATTCCATAACAGATACTGTTCCGTGTAGTTGCCATGGGTCTCTGACGAGACAAAGAAAGAAGAGTTCTACTGCACCATCAAGCATGTCGTACAAGCTGACTAATATAAGGTTGTGCATGTGACTGGCAAACTCATCATGTCTAACAAAGTGCTACAGAAACCACGCTGTAAGAGCATCGGAATGAATGTGCAGGCTTCTTGCAAGGGGACAAGCTGCAGTGATGAAGTGAAAGGACTGATGATGATAGATCCGCAGTACGGGAGTGAAGAGTCAGAGACTTCACTATACTAGGTCCCCACCTCACAGTTGACCACTTTCCTTCCTCACTGCCTTGCCTTTTCAATCTCAAGAACAGTCAGATACCCAGTTACAACTGGGAAGACTGCAGTGTAATGCTAAAAGTTTTCAAACTCGAAACCCGGTAACTTTGCAGTGAAAAGATGCGCTCCAGCAATTCTGCCAATCGGACGCTACGATACAGTACGGCGAGCGATGACATTCTGTCCAAGACCGTTTGGGTATACTCATGTGGCACGTTCAACAATATAAAACAAATTTATTTGATGCATCTAAAACATGCAACACTTTAAAACAAATAAAGTGACAACAGAAACAGAAGTGATTGCGTCATTAATTAGGCTGGATCGCCTTAGGTACATATCCGGTGTTACATGCTCCGAATTGAGCTAATGACCCCTGTCTTCGAAGCACTATGTTTGTGGTGCCTAGCTGGCACGGAAGATAGTGTGATTCACTTCTGTAGCTAGGCGGGGGTGCCGTTCTGAAGGTCCTGGGTTCAGTTGTCCAGTAAGCCACTCACTTCTGTTGTTTTTCTGTTGTCTAGTTTTCTGCTTCATTATTTATAACGAGCGCCTGAAACATACCTTTATGTGTATAATATTTATTTAACACTTTAAAACATTCTTCAGCCAATGTATAAAGGTTTTATTTACATTTTGCCAGTTTGTCGTAAATTAGGCCGCTGCCGTGGAAATTTAAAAATGAGGAAAACCGACCCACCACAAAAATATGTGCAGAATGTGTGATTCCTGTATACACACATTAGGATCCTCATCGGGGCTACGGAGTTCGTGCACTGTGCTGAGATCATCCTTGTGTGATCTAAGGGAGGCGATCGGATCACTGATGGAGTTGTCCACGTGCAATGACGATGGTTCTTAGAAATCAAAATAAAAACTTGTAACTATAGTTACTTGATATCAGACAAACATAAAGGTAAAGAATTAGAACACTAGACAACAGAAAAACAACAGACATGAGTGGCTTCCCCAGGATTCGAACCTTATACCTTCCGTGTGATTCGCTTGCATAGCTAGGCGGGGTTGTCGCACGGAAGGTCCAGGGTTCGAATCCTGGGTAAGCCACTCATGTCTGTTGTTTTTCTGTTGTCTAGTGTTCTACTTCTTTATTTCCTACGAGTACCTGATAACATACCTTTATGTTTGTCTCATATTAATTTACTGTTTACAGGCCTCGGGTTTCCCTTCCTTATGTGTTATTAATAAATATAGTTACTGTTTCGTTTACAACAACGCCCGTGGAAAAATTTGCATCCATTGTTGTTTCTGAGTAGGGGACCAAAAGATGCAGCAATAGAGAATGCAGTCAGCAACTTGATAAGGGTGGAATTAGGATGCCGTCAAATTACCACCTCTATCGACACCAGGTATTACAATGTAAGATGTGGGTGTCTTATCTGGTTTAGATTGTTGCTGTGTGTGTGTTGCAGTAGGACAGTTCAGGGTACACCACAGGCAACATGACGTGTAGAGTCATAAAAATGGTAACTTCGCTTTAGGTTTATACCATTTATTGCACGCCACAAAACAGTCATGATACTTATGTTATTGTCAGCATAGGTACAACGAATGCAGCATTCAAACTCATGTTAACTGACAGTCATGTAGAAGTCAATACTCAATAGTTGTATGGAAAACAAATATCATAGCGAAGCTTGATAAATAATGCATATAACTTCTGCAACCGTGGTCAGCTGCAGATCCTTAATGTTCATAGACAATAATAATTATTCCTTCCTGATGCTAGCAGATCAGATGTATACAATACGTCCGTTTACTGTCTGCACGTGAGTAGCATACATGGATTACAGGTCAGCTCGACCTTTATAACCTTCCTAAGTCTAACCATCTGACTTGGACGTGATCTCTGATATAACGAATCCTGGAACACAGACAATAGTCTTGTTGGTCTAGAGCGACCCATATATATATATAATTAGTTCAGGTATAAAGATACCGGTGACTTAATCCTAGTCAAAGTACCTCTCCATTTTGAATCACACAGGCGAGCAAAAAGGCGACAAAATGACGAACCTCTAGATGATAGCATAAAGTTCGATACAAGAGGAATTACCTTATTTCGGAAAATCAACCATGAACATATGCCTCCAGGCAGGCTTGACTAATACCGGGAACTAGTCTAGTTAGCTAACTAACTCACAAAGACAATGTATTTCCCTCAGAGAATCACAAGACGCAAGGCGCGTCCGCTCGCAATCAGTCCATTTCTCAACTCCCCGACCTGGGCGGAACAACAAAACCACAACCCAGTCGAGACATGCGCACAGCGACAATCTCTGAGTCGCTGTTCACAATAAGACGATTCTAAGAACATTCGAGATAAAAGTCTTACACAGTCGCGCCTTTTATGGACATGAACAGAAGCGTTAAGAAAGGTTTCAAACATCTACAACAGTTGACTGAGGCTACCAAATAAGGAGATATGGTCACGCTTCGTTCAAGACATTATAGACCGAACGTGTCTCTATACAAGATGAGGTAAACCCACAAAAATAGTAGTATCGATATTTCGGGTTCTGTCCCTTTGACCATAAAATATATATAACATGCATTTCAGTCAAATAATGATCATACATACGAAAAACGAACATACAAAGACTTTGGAAAAAAGTAATTATTTGTGCGTAACATTACCGCACCCTCCCGGGAAAAAAAAGATGAAACATTTTTTTTTGTTAAATCCTGGAGCCGGAAAAATCTAGGCTCCTAACGCACGTATGATGCGCGGATATACCTAACAAAATAGCTCAACACTTGGAGCAAAACTGAGATCATATCCCAGGTCCTTAGAGAAAAATTTATCTAAGTATACGCGTATATATCCCAGGAAGGTGCCACCAACACAAACCACAATGCTGGCAACATCATAATAAAAGTCAAATTATTCTCATACCAATATATATGAAATCAAATATATTATTATGATATCATACAATGTGTTGCAAATAGCGGTGTAATATATTAATATACCGCACTATTTTATTACATTATGTAATGCATCAGTAACTAATAAGTAATACATGTGTTGATCTTCGTTGACATAAAACATTCAATAGAAGAAGATGTGGACATCATCCGCTCCCAATCTAGGACAGGACTTGATATACTCAAAGTTCCACAATGGACACAATCTCGCATCTTCAATGATGTGCTGCGAAAATATCAATAACACAAATCTTAAAGACAACTGGTAAATCTCTCAATACAATCCTGAAAATAATTTATTTAAATGTGGCCGAGTGATCTTTTGGCCCGTATATCACTAACTAAGCCTTCTTAGATAGTTACATGGTACAATGTTATAAATTTCCCCCTCAAAAAAAGTGAGAAAAAAAATATCTACTAACATGTCATTAGAACATTGGACTGTATATCAGGAAATATATATATATATGACAGAAGAATCATGTGGAATCGTGTGGGCATCTGGACAGAATGTCCGCCATTACATTATCCGAACCACGGATAGCTCGAACCGAGAAATGAAATGGTTGAAGAGCTATGGCATAACGAGTGGACCTCGAGCTCTTCAAGTTTTTTACTCTGAATAGCAGTAAGCGCTTTCTGGTCGGTTTCCACAATGAAATGTGCGCCTAGAAGAAATCTTTGTAACTTCAGAATAGACCATACCATAGCCAATAACTCACGGTCTAAAACCGAGTAATTCTTTTCTGCAGCATTTAATTTCCTAGAGATATACATCACCGGATGCAGAGTATCAGAATACTCCTGCATTAGTGCTGCCCCAATCCCAGTTGACGAGGCGTCACTTCGAAGAACAAAAGTCTTCTCAATAGTAGGTAACCTAAGAATAGGTGGAGATGAAAATAGGTCTTTAACCTGGTCCAATGAGGATTGACATTCTTTTGACCAGCGGATCAAATTAGGCGACCCTTTCTTCAATAAAGTAGAAAGCGGTGCCATAATGGAGGACAGATTCGGAATGAATCGTCCGTAGAATTGGATCAAACCTAATAGACTCCTTACTTGTTTCTTTGTCTTAGGGACCGAAATGTTAAGTATTTTTGAAACATTGTGGTCCTCTGTCTTTAAAAGACCATGACCAACACGATGACCTAGGAAAGAAATCTCACTAAATACTATAAAGGCTTTAGAGGGTTTTGCAGTCAAGTTATACTCGCGAAGAGTAGACAGTAATTTCGTTATAAAACCCCAATATAGTGATCTTACTTCCCATGGAATCACTGAATAGGACAGATATCATCTAGTTAATGATTATGCTCATATGAACTTCCTGTTACCGATATGCGAGTGGAATTCGCGCATCATGCGATATGCGTTACGAATGTAGCAGGGGCGTTCATAAGACCAAAAGGCATGAAATTCCATTGGAATAAACCCCTAGGTGTAGAAAAAGCTGTAAAAGGTTTGGCACGTTCAGTTAGCGGGACTTGCCAATAACCTTTAGACAAATCTAGTTTGGTAAAGAATCTAGAATTAGAAAGTTTATTGAGTCGCTCTTCTAATGAAGGCATAGGTTCAGCGTCGAACTTCGTAACTTGGTTCAATTTGCGATAATCTACGCAAGATTGCCGCGAATGTTTTATTATCCTTACTTTTAGTTCGAGAAACAATAACCATAAGAACGAATGATGAGATGTTTGCCTGATTGAAGTGTGGATGGTTCAAATGAGTATTTCCAAAACGTATTATCATTTCATCCACATTCTGGGGTATGGACTTTGAGGACTGGAAATGGATTTGGTATTGGATAGGGTCCCCTGACTCTGATAGGTTTTTATTGATGGATGTAAGTTAGTGACACAATGTTCATGTTTCATGTGACATGTGTGTGTCCAGGGAGATGTTGTAAAGGAACATCCTGAAATGTATTTGCAACATCGAAAAAACTTGTCGATGTTCTCTCATGCGGAAAGATTAAGTGGAGAAGTTGAAACGGTTCACGTTTTTCATAAGATTTCCGTAGAATCTTAAGTCTAGGGGATCCATAGAAAGAGGAAAGATTGACATCAGAGAAAAAGTAGTTTCCTCATCCTGTATATAACTGACAGAGAATGAGTATTGGGACCATGAGGTATTGAGAATTGTCCGTACAGCCTGGAAAATAGGGCTGCTAAATAGGTCTGGTCTTTCATAAATTTCAGGCCATTGACGTGACAGATTTTTATGTGGGGAAAGATTAAAGTTTTATGCTTTTCTTTTCATCAAATATCGACAACATAGTCGACATCAGAAATTTTTTGGAGGGGACTATTGCATATGGAACCTTTCCATGCAATTTAGAAGTCTGTTCTCACCTTGAAGGAATGTAGAACGAGAGCTATTGTTCACCTGGACAAAAGTTGTCGTAATAGACATCTATTCTTATTTGCAACTTGCCTTGCCTTTTCTTTAGCAAATTTCTGAGGACGATCGAAGTTGCTAGTTTGGCATTGGCCTCGATGATTTTTTTCCTGCAAGTAGCAATGGACGTACTCATAAGAAGATTGAGTCTTCATTTTATCGCTAATTATTATTAGATCGGGACAGTGATTAGATACCGTGATGCAGGAAAAGACATTTAGGCGCGGCGGTTGACCGCGCCAAAAGACAAGTTTCAAAGGGGATAAAAAAACCCGTAGGTATGTTTCAAGGGGGGGACCTCATTATTCCCCCTATATTACCGCAAAGAGAGCCGCGGGTTTGCTTAAGTCCCTGGTCCAATCCTGAGGATGATCCTCAGTTATTTTTACCAGTAAAGTTTTTAGAGCTGGGTCCATTGGTTATTTATGCAGGACAAAACGTTCGACCAATAAACCAATTATTTTTTTTGACAACATTTGGGTGATTAGATTACTGCTTTGCTGGAGGGACCTTTTTCAAATGTTGGTAGCAATATAGGACCTTTACCTTGTTGACATAGTGTCTTGAATATGTTGAGGTGCCATGGTTCTGACAAATTATTTCTCCGGGGACAGGGATTTACCTAAGCGAGGTAAAGTTGGTATAAAGCTCAAAGAGCGTCTGCAATATGCAGCCAGTTGAGATGCTTTTGCACGTGAGGTTATTGGCACTTCTGGCCTAAACGTGTGCAACACTTTCGACACATTGTAGGGATAAATTGATGTCTCTATAGGGCCGGACTTAATTCTAATATGGTTGGGACCGATAATGATGCGTTTTTTGCAAACTTTTGTTGGGATAAATAGGGGTCATTGGGGAAATGTTCAGCAGCCCTGGGGGGGAATAGGGGCAGCAATGTTCGCTGGTCCTTTAGATTTTTTGACCATTTCCTGGGACATACCTTTGGCAAAATGAGCGTAACAGTACATTTTTCGTATATGTCCTTGACTCATACAAATGGCCAAAATAAAGGAAAAGCCGCAAAGATGCCTTCTCGTCTTTTGTACAGGGAAAAAAAAAACCATTATGTTATCCAAGGGCAATAATTGGCGAGTACGATTGAGCGATGTTTGCACAATAATCTTTGCAAATATCATGCTCTTAGGCTACATGACAATTTTGTGAATGATGATGGGGGGACGTAGTATAGGGGCTGGGTCTTGTTCTTCCCATAACGTTGACAAGTACGCACGTTCTTCATACTTAATCCAAATGATTTTTTATAAGTGGGTTTGTAGGCCACTCGTTTGTCACGACTAGATATGATAAGAATTGTAGTAATGACCAGTATCTACTTGTTACACGTTGATATAGTTATTAAGCTGACCTACGTTTGTGATAGTATCCAAAGATGATATTGTGTTCACACAACTTCATTCATTATTAGTGTTAATGTAAGTCTTATTGTAGCTGGGGATCAGTCAGCTTTCGCAGTTCTCAGAGACACCACAACTTTTGAGTTTAGTTCAATGTTTTGCTCTTCTCCATACAGCAATCTAGCTTTGTGATTTGGTAACATTCCAATCAAAACTCCGTGAAACGAGGAGGGAATACGACACAATAATAAGGTCCAGCAAATAGGGGGGGGTTTTGGAAAAAGGTTAGACACAGCCGTGGAACCTCTCCCGATGAAGAAAGGAGAAAAAATAGCAATTGTATTTTGGGCAAGTAGGATATTTTTCAACGTTTCCACCAAAATGTGACACATTTGATGACCTTTCCTGTTTAGCCAGACAGAATGGATATCTAAGAGGATTGCCCTAACGCCGACAGTAGTACAATCCAGAATCAAACAACACTGTAGACTGTATTACTATTTAAAAAGCCCTTTGTAATATAAGAAGAGAGAACCGTCTCACCATCATGGAGTCAACATTAGCAAGGAAGAGCGGGCATAGATGACCCACTAGCTGTGTGGTACGTGGGGGGGTGGAAGGTTTTGCTTATGTTTTCTGGTTAGAATGGGCTGTATAAGTGGAAGTGGCAACACCGTACATATTAAGTTCACAATTTATGATGTTGACCTTGTCAAGGAATTGTAGTGGTTGTTCGTTAGCATTATTTAAAACTGTTTTTAGGATACGTGATAAGTGATAGATGCATTGAGAGGATTAATAAGTGAGTATTTTTTGCTCTGTTGAATATCTTTTTCTACTTTTTTATGTATGCTGATCTATCCTGCGACTCATAATTGTCCTGCAGGCATTTGTATTCATTTATAGTCACTACGGTTACTAGTTTATGTTCCTGGTTTGAGTTACAGTTTCACATAACTGCATTAAATTACCATCTATTTTACTGTTGAGTAACTCTATTATCCCTGGCTATTTGTGGTCATCCACTGAGGAAATATTATTTTACCTCTTTTACCGGATTACCTTTATGAAAAATTCCTTTAAAGTTTTCCGAGGGGAATAGAATACCGTTTTGTAATATTAGGTTGTCTCACAGGTCTGGGAAGAAGAATCTCCCTGTAAATTGATTACCCTTAGGATTATGGCTATCCATAATTTACGGTTAACTCTTTATTATATGAAATTTTTTATTGCTGGCCTACACCTTGAAAAAATTATTACTCATAATTTTCTGGGGCCAATTAAGGTGCTGCCGAAGGTGGTGGGGGTGGAGGGGGGGGGGGGGTTGTTGGTGGGAGGTTTTCGGGGGTGGGGGTGGTGGGGTGCATGGTTTTTAGGGAGTATGGTGTGAGTGCATGTGGAGGGGTTTGGGTGGTGAGGCTGTACGCTCTGTGTTGTTTTTTTATTGTTTTGTTTGGTTTTTTATTATAGGTTTGTTTTTTGTTAGTTCTTATTTATTGGGGGGGTTTTGTTTTTGTAATGCTATGTATATGAAATGTCTGTTAAGGGGGATGATTGTAGGTTGTCATGAGGGCTTCAAAATTACCTTACTGGTTCAATCCATGCCCC